>CM025790.1:19102080-19307015 GCA_014635995.1 Sarcophaga peregrina
GTCTTGAAATAGCTGAATTAGGCGAACACAAGACTAAAAAACAAAAAAGAAAACAACACAACCAAAGCTGAAGCCAATGCCAGAGCAGAGCCAGAGCCAGTGCGAGAGGTGCAGAGTAATGGAAGAAATGTGCCAATTCAACGCATTTGTAAGACAAACAAATCAGAAAAAGATTTCAGGAAATATTCCAAGCAAGCGAACAACGAATTGGAAACAGACGTAAAGGCTTGAATATTACTTCACTGTGGTAGATCCTGACATACGAAGCAAAAAAGAAATAAAAGTGAGAAGCATTTTTTCAACACATGCCGAGGATACTAGTTTGCCTGAACTTTCATAAAATTTCCATGGATTTGCAAACAAAAATGGTTTTTTTCTCATGTTTTGACGGATGTGGGAACAATTAGTTATAATCCAATTACTTTGCCTATACGCCGATGCTACTCATCAATCGATTATTGGTCACACGTTTCTAGGGAACATTCTACCCAAGATTACGATCGCATTTTACACGGCATCAGAAATTAATCTGTTATCCTTATTACTAGACTACTAAATAACTAGACTAGATAACAACTTGCACTTTTAGAATCCTGAACGGGCTGCATATTGACCTTTTATCTGGAGCAACAGTCAACAGTCTTGGGACAATCAATTTGAACTCCGTACACTAGGACAGTTTGGAATCCTGAATGGGCTACCTACTGACCTTTTATCTGGAGGACACTCAACACTCTTGGGACAATCAATTTGAACTCCGTGCACTAGGATACCTTGGAATGCTATTAACCTTTTCTCGAACACCTCTTGGTACAATCAATTTGAACCAATAGGCAAGCTAGGGTCATGGGTCAGTATTTCTTTACACCGTTTAATTTCTTTGTCCCCTATAACCATCTGAATAGATTCTTAGATCCCGTCAATCGAAATAGAGATTACTGGAGATCTTCCTTCAAATTTCCTGGTAGTGTACACCGACAATTCAAAATTAGATGCAAAAACGAAGTGTAATGCCATTACAACCCTTCAGTCAGGATTACGACCTAGCTTCTCACACCATTTATGTTGTGTGAGTTAATTTTATACATGAGCGGCGGGACTTACAGTTTAAAGTCGACTACGAAAGACAGATTTTTGAGAAGCTTTTCATGGCAAAATTGGGGGCCTTTTGCCTAACAAGCCAACACACTACCCACTAGACCACGGCGACTTCTTAATACCTAGTGCATTTGAATATGAGAAAGTCAAATAGACTCCCAGATAATGTAGTAATTTCCAGTCGAAAAACCTAGCTCTCCTCACAGTATTTAATTGGCTGCTTAGCAGCGGAATATAAAATATAATCCGTGTAAGGCCTGCATGCGAAATTTTTTTCGGGAAGGCAACCTATCCATGCTTACATGTCATTACATGTTATAGGAACACAGGAAGAAACACTGCAAATCTCAGCTAACGACTTCTGACATGGATGGAAACCTATAGGAAACTATTATTGACTTTCCTTGCCAATACGCATCTCTTGCGAGGTGCAGGTATATACTGTTTGGCTCTCCATACCTTATCGCCTTAACGGAGTTATTATCCATTGATGTCGAGAATATACCGGGTACGCCATCTAAGTTTTTTTTTTTCAACTAGTGCTTATTTCGTAAATGCTAACACTTAGCTCATGTCTGATTTGACAGATAATTTGTTTTATCCTTCCGCTGAATGAATATGGTTGTGTATACAAGTTTTCGCTTCGCTAAGTTCGCCTGCGATCGACTTACAGAGGATGCCGATTTTGCCAAAAAAAAAAAAATCATCTTTTCAGATGAAGCTCATTTTGATCTTGGTGGGTATGTAAACAAGCAAAATTGTCGCATTTGGGGCTCATAAAACCCGCACGCATGCATAGAAAAGCCGACGCACCCAAAACAAGTCACTGTTTGGTGGGTTTTGGTCCAGAGGCATAATTGGGACCTTTTTATTCGAAAATGATCAAGAAGTGGCCGTTACAGTCAATGGCGATCGTTATCGGACCATGTTGAATGAATTTTTGTTCACAAAAATTGAAGAGAAGGATGTTGGCAACATTTGACGGGGCTACGTGCCACGCAGCCGAAGCTACACTCTTATGGTTTGAGCCTTGTTTGGAAATATCGCATTATCAGCCGCATGGCTGATGTCGTTTGGACACCTCGAAGCTGCTATTTGACGCCGTTGGATTATTATTTGTGGGGTGCCGACAATGATAAGTGTTACGCCGACAAGCCAGAGACAATTGACGCTTAAAAGAACAATATTCGTGAAGCCATTTGTGAAATACAGCTGTACACAATCGATAAAGTGCTTAAAAATTGGATTGATCGTATAGGCTACTGCATGGCCAACCGAGGCAGCTATTTGAATGAAAATATTTTCCATTATTAACCAGAAGGATTGTACTTTCAAATAAAAAAAGGAATTTGGGAAAATATTTAATAGTTCTTTTCTTTTAAGAATTTTCAAACAAAGTAGTTATTTAGCGGACTCTTTAGCTTCTTTTCCTAAGCCTTCAGGTGGGCTTTTCAGCGTAAAATAGTCGTGCTTTTAATGTGCAGCCCCTGCACTGACCAACTTCTCCTCTAGTTGGAGTTCGGCCAGCACAATGACTGCGCTTAGCTATGACATCGTAATCAAAGCTACCATTTCGACCTGACCTGCATGGAGGCATAGCCGCAATCTGAGACAAGATTGGGGCTAATATGGAAAAATACGATGGATTGGACAAACTTTTCCTCTAGTTTATTGCAGTGCTATGAGTACAGTGACTGCGCTTAGTTGTGGCATCACAAAGGGTCGCTATGCATGCTTAAGTGAGCTTTCGTAATCAAAGCTACCACTTGGACCTAACCTGCATGGAGGTATAGCCGCTATCTGCGACATGATTGGGGTTTTTATTGAGAACGGATATTAGGGAAAAATTCCCTGCTTGGCAAACAATTCCTGAACTGAAAAAAGAATCTGTTTAAGGCTTTTTAAAGCTAATTTTGAACAGAAGGAACATCACAAAATTTATTTTAACCTCTCGACTTTACATTCAATCCTTCGAGGCACTGTCTAATTGAGAGGGAGTGCCGCCTATTTTTGCCATCTAAAGTGATGACCAAAAGAAGGGGGAGAAAGAGACTTTATATTTGGCATTTTAAAGTGGTGATGGGGAATTCTTTGGTTATTACCTTAGAGATATACTAACCAACTGTTTGATTGAGAGCAACACGTATTCATCCGGAAGTCACCGTAGTCTAGTAGGTAGTGTGTTGGCTTATTAGAAGTAAAGCCAGGTTTTGAGCCCCAGGCCAGACATTAAAACAAAATACAAAAAGAAAAAATTTTTCGGCGATTTATTCTCAGCAGATTTCTGCCAAAAATTGCCATGAAAAGTTTCTCAAAAAATATCGTCGTTCGGAATCGGCTTTAAACTGTAGGTTCCTCCAATCATGTTTAAAAATGAACACACACAACATAAGTGGTATGAGAAACTAGGTCAATAATCCAGACTGAAGGCTTATAATATTCATTCGGGTATTATAGCTTAATTAATACATTCAAATTAGTTTTGGCTTAATACGTTTACAATAATAAATGAAAGTTTAGTAAACCACATTAAACGCCATAATAAATTCTTGGCATTGCTTTTAAAACGCTACCATAAATTCGAGCGTAATTTAAAACGATTTTATTTTATTTGCAATTTAACCCGTATGTCGTTAATAGAAAATCCACTTAAATTTGGTCTTTTTCGCTCTCTCTCTCTCTCTCTCTCTGTGAATTATCCTCAAACAATGGAATTTAAAATGAAATCAAATAAACAAATAACCAATTTGATGTCTTGGAAATCTGCTACGTTTGTGTTGCACAATTGTTCTTGACAAGTTCCACATACTCTTACGTTTGCTCTCGTTGCTGCTGCAGTTTATACCATAGAGATGGATGCATAAACAATCAGGCAGTAAATAAAAAATCAACCATCGTTCTGCCACACACCATTGCCACACCATTGCCATGCCATGGCATTTATTTTATGCTTTTGAAATCAACGCTAAAGTTGAGTTTCTTTTTTTTATGGTTTCCACCAACAATCGTGGAATAAAATGAAACTGAAGACGATGTAGAAATTGGCAGAAGAAGAAGGAGAAGAGCGAGAGTATTATTATTGACATTACAGTAAAAATAAACTGATTGATGTGCTCTAAAGACGCTGGGGCTGACAATATTGCAGATACGGCCACAATTATATTGTGTGGCAAGAACTACCAGCCATTATGTCATAGCAGCACAAGAGGCAATAATACAAACAAACGAATAAACAGCCAGCGAATCAAAAAAGAATCACTGCAACATCATACGCCAAGGAACAAGAGAGCGCAAGCGAGGGAGAATGTAAGCGGCAATAAAGAATTGAGTTTGCAAGTAAATATAAATCCCCAAATAGTGTATCTTGCACATACATATACAACCCCAGCCGTTGGGTTGGCAGGCAGGAAATGGAATCCCTTTTCAAGGATAAAAAGCAGTAGTTCAATCCTTAAAGAAATTCAGAATCATCGTAAAACAAATAATTTTTCTTTTTAAAATCAGCCTTGCAAGCACTTCAATCAGTACGATGTTGCAAACAAACAAAAAAAAAAATACAAATGCAGTGAAGAAATATAAATAGATTTCCAACAACAAAAAACTTGCAACATGCTAGTAAAATAAGCGTAATATTGTTGGCTTAACCTCGCTACAAACAAAAAACAAAAAGGAAGAAAAAATGGAAACCATCAGTTAAAAAGCAGGGACCCTGTGTAACATTAAAACTATAATTTGTTTTCCCCCTTGCCGTTATGCAAAAACATGTTGCAATTATTAGTTGTGAAAGGTGCAACGTCAACCTCGTTGAAAGTGTATATAAAACAGTTGCCAATAGCATTAGCTAAACGACTGACTCTATTAACTAATGTTTGGCGGTGGTGGCCATTCTTTAATGTAGCATAGCACAGCACAGCACAACACAACACAACACACAATTCATTTTGCATTGCATTGCCTCAAAAGGTGTACATGTGCCACAAAGTAAAAGGCATGAATATATTTGAGTAACTTGCCTTATTACAGATTGCGGGCGATAACATCAACCGTCAGCTTTATGTGTAGCACAACAAAGCTGCAAAAGGTAGCAAAATGTTGAAACCTAAACAATAGCAAACAATTTTCAAATCAGTCAGCTTAGTAAAGGTGTAGGAAATAATATAACAACAATAACAATGTTGATAACAAACAACGAGGGTTGTTTGAACAGTCTTATACTATACATATAACATAACATAATTGATCATTATAACGCTTCAGTCAGGATTACGAGCTAGCTTCTCACACTTTTTATATTGCGTGTGTCAATTTTATACAAGAGTGTTAGGACTTTCAGTTTAAAGTGAACTCCGAACGACCGATTTTTAAAGCAACTTTTCATTGCAATTTTATTTTATGCTCAGAATTTTGTGCCAGAAATCATCGAAAAAATATTCTTTCAAATTTCATTTTGATAACTGATCTGGGGCTTGAACCACGGCCTCACGTCTAAAAAGCCAATTCACTACCGACTAGACTACGGCAGCTTATATAGAGACTATCTTAACTCTTTGAAAGAAGAAAAAGAAGTGTTTTATTTCGGCAGACTTAGTTTTCTGTCTCTTTCTCTTTTTCTCTCTCTCTCTTTATTAGATAGTTGAGGGTGGCTGATATGTATTGCAACCAACGTCCGGTTGTTATCATTTGTAAAGCTGACAGATTTATTCCAGTGACAGTTTATTTTATTACTTACAAGCTTACAAAAGCATTTTGATCTATTGCATTACGAAAAAAGAGTTATTCGTGATGGAATTCATTGCTTTATATTTGGCTGGAAAACCAGAGGCGGCTATCATTATAGCCTCCAGCATTTAAATGTGAATAAATCTTTTGCTTCTCGTACCATTGCTCATTACCCTGGCAAGTGTTGCATCGCGTCCAAAAAGTGGTCGAAAAAATGATCCGAAAAGTGAAGAGCTCATCAATCAACAAAAAAAGTTAGACTGGAAAGAGCCAAGGAGTTACTCCGCTCGAACAAAAGTGGCCAGTTACCGAATTTGGTTTTCTCCGATGATAAGCCATTCTAAATTGAGCAATTTGTAAACAACAAAATAATCGGGTTTACTTGCCAAAGAGGTCAGCTGAAAATATAGACCTGCGATTGGCCACCAGAACTTAAGAGCCGCCGATGACAAGGATGTGGGCTGCCGTAACGGCAGATGGTCGCTCCCCGTGGGGGTCGAAATAAATGCCGAATATTATCGAGATAATGTCTTAAAGACAGTATTGAAACCCTGGACAAACATTTCGGACACAGGTCATAAACATGCCAACAGGACTCAGCACTACCGCACAAAGTACGCGTCAACCAAGAATGGCTAAAAAAGGAAGTTCCTCGCTTCGTTTCTACCGCACAATGGCCAGCAAAATCGTGGGATCTCAATTCGTTGGACTTTGCGTCTGGTGCATTTTGGAGAGTAAGATTCTCACTAAAACATACGAAAGTGACGATCTCTTCAAGACGGCGCTTCACCGGAAATGGGTCAAAATACCGCAGAGCCACTTTCGTGCAGCCTGTGATAGCTTTGTCGGCCGTATGAAGGCCATAATTCGTACCAAAGGTGGCCAATTGGAACAAATTTAAACTAATTCTAAAATTCGATGTTATTACCAACATTTTTTTTTTTTTGCTTTTGAACAGTAAAATTATAAAAATATAGAGCTTTACTTTGTTGCATTACCACCCTGTAGATTGCAGGATAAAGAAAGAAAGAAAGCCCTTTTTATAAAGACTATTGCACGTACATTAACCATGGCCTATAAAGGCACCCAAACACCGTAATGGATAGTAAATTTGAGCAACGCCAAAAGTGAAAGTTAGCACAACTTATACAAGGGTAAGGAGAAATACAATGCCATTTAAATGATTGCCGCCAGATTGATTACAGCAGAGGATCATTGTGCGATAGTTTCCAATCACAATTTTTTACCTATCGGACTGTGTTTCACGTTTTCCATAATGTCTTTCATTAGAGAATTTTCTGCCTGGTCTTTCACGGCATTAAGTCTTATTATCCTGGTAACAATTGACATCTCCAAACCGTGAAGTTATTACCATTGGAAACTTCTCATACAATAGAGACAGGATTAAGCATGCCGTGTAGTTCGTCAAGACACACTCCATCCAACACATTACCATTAATTATACGTTATACGTATACGGCCACAACAATAACAAACCTCGAACTGTCCCTTTTTCCAGTTGCAATGCCTTTTAAACACTCACTTCTATGTTCTCATGTGACCCACGTGCATCAATTTCTCGTGTTGACGTACCCACCGAATTAGAAATGAACTTCGTTGCTGAAAAGATGTTTGAAAAATCTGTAAAGCACGTGTTGATGTTCTAAGGAGCCTTTACAAAAAGCAAATATCTGAGAACGCTCTGAAATGCAGAAATTATTCGCCATACCCTCACAAACAGCAGTACCTAATATTTCGGTAGAGGGAACATATTGTACGCGCCTGGGCATGTCTACTACGATTCTAGACTCTTCAGTTTTTTTAATAAGAGATTTTTGAGGAACATTTCATCGCAATTTGGTTTACTCTCAGAATGTTTGCCAGCAATTTGTTGAGAAGAAGTCGCCAAAGAAATATTTTTTCGTATTTCATTTTGTTAGAGATGTGTGATCTTGGGATTTAAATCATGGCCTCACATCTAATAAGCCAATACAGTATCCACTAGAATATGGCGACTTCGGAAGGAACCCAATTGTTGTAAAATAATCAGAATTAGGCTAACATACCCACTAATCCACTGTATTTATATGTTTTTCAATGGTATTTTCTGAAAGGATTCAAGTTTCTCCATTAGAAATGTTGAAGATTGTATTTGCAGTCGATTGTAAGAAATGGGGCACTTGTTTTTCATGCTCTCTTAGATATTCATATGCAGATTTGTTCAGCCGGAAAAAGATGTTCCCACCTTAGGTTACCTAAGATTAGGTTAGAGGACGACTGTGAAAAGTACAGTACCCGGAGGTCCTAGCTTCTCACACCACTCATGTGGTATACGTTAATTTTATACATGAGTGGCAAGACCTACAGTTTAAAGTCGACTCCGTACGACAGATTTTTTCATGGCAATTTTTATTTACTCTCAGAGTTATTGCCAGAAATTTGGTGAGAGGAAGTCGCTGAAGAAATATTTTCATATTTTTGTTTTGATGTCTGACCTGGGATTCGAACTTGCGCCTTTCGTCTAATAAGCCAACACACTACCCACTATTCCTCCGTTATTTGATATACAGTAGCGAGCACAAAAAATGCAACGTTGGGTAAAATTATCTTTAAGTGCGATAATTTTAAAAAAATGGTGACCAGTTCAAAATATTTCTTTGGGTTATTAATCCCTACAGTTATAGATACCTATTATCAATAGCATTATGTAAATATTTTTAATTAATGATATATTATTTTGTCATTTATTAAAAAGAGTGCGAATTTCATGGGAGCAATAAAAATGCATGGGAGCAATAAATTTTAATGTGTTTATTTAAATTAAATAGTAATTCTTACAAAAAAAAAATCTTAAAATTAATATTTAGTGGCGTAGCCCTTATTTTTTATGACTTCTTGCAACCTAGAAGGCATAGAGTCGACTAAAGCTATTAATGTGTTAATGGATATTTTCTCCCATTCACTTTTCAAAATTTCTTCTAATTGCCTCTTATTTGACGGATGTTTCCTCTTAACTTCCCGATCTAATAGCTCCCATAGATTTTCTATGGGGTTTAGATCGGGAGACTGTGATGGCCAATCCAAAACATTGACATCATTGTCGCTTAAAAAGTTTCGAGCTAAGCGACTTGAGTGCTTTGGATCGTTATCCTGTTGGAATATGCTACCAGGAGGCATTTTTTCCCGCAGATGAGGAAGCATGTGTTCTCCAAGATTTCACAGTACTTCTTGGCGTACATTTTTCCTTCGATTTGAGTTAAGGGACCTACCCCATCACGGGAAACGCCCCTGTAAATACGTGACGTAAATCAATAATTTTCTTTAAACATATCGTTCCTTACCCCACACCATTATTAATCCACCGCCATGTTTTACGGTTGGAAGTTGATATCTTGGAGAATATCTCTGTCCAGGCGGTCTTCAAACAAAATTTATTCCATCGGAGCCAAACAAATTAAATTTGCTTTCATCGCTCCACAAGACTTTAGCCCATTGTTCATTTGACCAATCCTTGTAAAGTTTTGCAAATTCCAGGCGCTTCTTTTTATTGATTGCACTGATGAGAGGTTTCTTTGCGGGTCGTCTCGCATGCAAATTAGCCTCTTTCAACTTACGGCGAACAGTGTGAAAGCCTATAAAGACTCCTATTTGCTCATTTGCGAAATTAGCAACGTCCACTGCCGTCTTTCGTGGATCTTTTTTAACCAGTGCAATCATATGGCGAGAGATAGGTTTTCGAGGATTACCACTACCTGGTTTCCTTTCCACACTATTTCTCAAGGAAAATCGAGATTTAATCCGACATACGCTTGATTGATTTACACCAAAGAGGTGTCCAACTTCACGCATGGATTTTCCTTCCTCTAAGGCTTTAATGATTGCAGTTTTGCTGTCAGCTGTCAGCTGAGAGCTGATTCTATTACAAAACACATGTTGTGTAACTTATTTAAGAAATTTTCAATTATAATTAAATAAATAACTTACTTTAACTATTTTTTATTATGTTGCATTTTTTTTGCTCGCTAAAAATTTGCACTTTTTTCACTAATTCAAAAATATTTAACTTTTTAAAGCAGAATTTGGAATAAACTGTGGTTACTTTGAAAACTTATAATTGAAAGAATTAACAGCAAAAGGAAATAGATAAATTAGTTACCGTTATTTTGAAACAGATCTTATTAAAGATCATATGGCACAGTGTTGCATTTTTTGTGCTCGCTACTGTCGAATTGTCCTTGTATAACTTTTTTTCTATGCGATATAAAATTAAAATCACATATCCATGTGAGATGTCAAAGCAATAGGCCATCTTCGTGAACTGTTTTAATAGCTTCAGGAATGGAGGCGGCCATTAGAATAATCAGTATCTTTTTTTGATTTTTTTTTGAATAAAAAATTAAATTCATTGATTCAGATACCAGCAGTATGCAATATTTCAGACAAAATCGGTGTAAATCCAAAGAATAAATCTGTAATCTAGATATCTGTTTAAATATTTATTGAATTATAATAACTTATTGACATTTAGACTTAAAATATCTTAAAATTGCCTATGAAAGTCAATTGCTTTGAATAACCACAAAGTAATGAAACGAATTCAAATGACTTTTTAATCACAATAACACTCGCTAAGTAATTGCAACATCAACGTCAACAATTTTCAAAAACCATAAATTAACGCCACCATAAATAAATGAAAACCCTGTTAATCACACAACATGATTAAAATTAATTTAATAAAAACAACAACAACAAAAAAAATTAAAAAACAACAGTGAAAACAATATAATTACAAGCAAATTAAATTCGTTTTCATTTTTAACAACAAATTTCTTAATGGCATACCGGCATACAATCCACCTCCACTGTTACACTACACTATAGAGTATGTCTGCCACCCTTAGACATCCTAGCTTGTATTAATGCTAAGTACATACTGGAATATATTAAGTTTACTTACATAGAACACCAACAAAAATAGCAATAACAACAACAATATTTGGCAAAAACTAAGCTAATAAGTTATTATCGCTATGAAAACACTCCTGCGGCATTGTTGGCTGCTCATACTCTACTAAACTCCTACTTTTTTCCACATACACTCTTATTTGAAGCAATAAGTATACTGTAGTAGCAGGCAACAGCAATAACTTAATGAATAACAACAACAACATAAATAACATCAACAACAATATGTAGAGTATTGTTGTTAAACTAAAGTTGCACAACCATTCGCCAACTCTACGCCATCAAGATTATCATGGTGGAAAGGTGCACAACAATCTCTCGTTTCATACCCCAAGTATTTTTCGACTTTTCTTTTTATTCTTAGTGTCCGAAAAACTATCGTAAACGAATTAAAAAAGGAAGTTAAGGAGGCTTATTCATGCAACAGCCTCGTTAAATTTTTGTGTGCCCATCTTAATTAATTGCAATGGAGTTGTTCTAATGGAGTTGAGTTAGGTAATGGCAGCTGCTGTCGCTCTTGAGATTAAGTACTGAAAAAAATCAATATAAACCAAGCCCAAGTATATCTTAGGAAAACAATCTTTGGACAAATTTTGATTGTTTTTGATGCCCTCATTTGAGTAATCTTCAAACAAAGTTTTTGATAGCAAATAATTCGCTTTGAACAGCTACTTACATTTCGAAGTTTACGTTAAAATCCATCTCCCGCTACATGTCGATAAAATGAATACACACGCAAAACATAGTTGGTTAGGAAACTAAGGCAATAATTCCGTTTTAAAAGATTGTAAAGGCCAATATAATTGATTTTTACAAGCGGCTTTAATAAACCTTTTAGACTCAATAATATCTACTAGCATGGCATGGGGTATTATTGGACCGTATTGTGTGAATGACTAAATCCACTCGCCCAGACAGTGATTGAACATTCTCAGTGCGATTTTAGGCACCAAACCACGGAGAACCTGGAGACCCAGGAAAACCAAGTCCATCCACATCTTTTTTTGTCTAATATACCACAGATTTTGACAAACCAATGTTTGAGCGCGATATTCTTGAGAAGTTGATTAGACAGAAAGTCGTGCCTCTCAACTTTTATGACAAAAAAAATTTTCAGAAGTTTTTGACAGGAGGCCTATTCAACTTCATACTGGAGAGTGTTTTGGGAGAATTCAGGATAGACAGAAAGTCGTTTCTCAACTTTTATGGTAAAAACTATTTCTCAGAAGTTTATTACAGGAGGCCTATTCAACTTCATACTGAAGAGTGTTTTGGGAGAATTTAGAACAGAAAGCAAGTCGTTCCTCAACTTTTATGGTAAAAAAAATTTCTCAGAAGTTTTTGACAGGAGGCCTATTCAACTTCATCCTGGAGAGTGTTTTGCGAGAATTCAGGACAGACAGAAAGTCGTTGCTCAATTTTTATGGTAAAAAATATTTGCCAGAAGTTTTTGACAGGAGGCCTAGTGAACTTCGCAATAGCTCTTCTTTTCATAAAAATGTCCACGGACTCTTTAAAGGTATAGATCAGGATTCTGCTAAGATCTGTCTGGAAGCAAAAGTAGAAGCTTATCAGATTCTAGGTTACAGACATGTAGATAACATAACCCTGCATGGTTTTTTCCAAATAAAACGGCTCCAGATGTTTCCGAAGGCATTTTGGGTTCAAAAACTTTTCATCATGTCAGGTTTTCGAGAAAAAGGGGGTTGAAACCCTAAAAATAGCGTCTTTGGCCATTTTTGAAAAATTGTATACTTAAACACTTTCCGCTGTTATCGGAAATTGACAATTGATTTTTGCTCTTTAAAATGAGCCCAAAACCAAATTGATAACATGCACCCTTAAAGTAGAGGGTGGATTTATGTCAAGGGATGCAATAGAAAAAGAAACACGTTACGGACGTCCTTAAAAATTAATCAGATTTACTTGAAAATTGTTACTCACGGTTTTTTAAGGTCGTTAATTATAGATCTTCATTCGGATTTAAAAAATTCAAAATGGCGGATCTAAGATTCGTGTTCAGCGCCCAAAATGCCTTTTGAAAACTTCTGGAGCCGTCTTATTTGCACGAAAAAGTTCAAATTTCCAGAACTGTGTAATTGACCATTACAACCGTTCAGTCAGGATTACGGACTAACTTCTCACACCACTTATGTTGTGTGCGATAATTTTATATGTGAGTGGCTGGTTCCGTTGACAGATTTTTTGAGAAATTTTTTCATGCCAGGTTTATTTACTCTCAGAGTTTTTGGCAGAAATCAGCTGAGAGGAAATCGTCATAGAAATATTTTCTTCTTTTCATATTACATTTTGATGGCTGAACTGCCATACGAACCCGTACTCATAACATAACACTACCTACTAGACTATGGCGACTTCGGCTACAAGGTTAGGGCCAACAAATATGTCCTCGCTATTTACAAGGAATTTCTTTGCCTTGACGGCCATATTACTAGCGAAATGTCAGTATAATGCGTAATGTGAGTGTAAAATAATGTCAGTGTACCTGCCCACAGGTACTATTAAACTCTCATTAGACAATTCTGAGGCAGTGTCCTCATCAGTGGAATAAAACTACTAAAACATGTGCAGGTTCAGCTACGCTGGCTCGTCCATTTCGCTCCAATGAAAAATGTGAAATTCTAATGAGACGGGTATTTCATGCCAAGATAAACGGACAATGGAGTAGGGAACGATCTTGGCTGAGTTGGAAACTCTAAAGGAAGTGCTGTCACAATTGATGCTCCAGGAAATAAGTGCTAAAGCACGGCGCAGTTCGAAAAACCAATTATTAAGGCCAATTTCGTAAGGAGGTTGGATAAAAGCTTTTAGATTATAATTTTTCGTGCTAATATAAACTAATGAATACTTTTAGATCTCTAGCAAGTGTCAATTATTTTCTTTCGTACATATGCGGACACTTTATGGATTAATAAAAATTCTTTTATTTCAAGTTCTGCGACTTTGTAAACAGGCCTCCAAAAATTTAAATATGAATAAATTAAATTATGAATTAAATTTTAACGTATTAAACATAATTACTGCTGCGTCTGTTTCATAAAGTCTACAGAGCTTTGACGTAACAAGTTTTTCTTACGAAGCTTTTAAGAACACAACCTTGTATTTAATCTTCCCACCATTATAGCATTGCCGTTGTTGTAAGTTGGCAATGCCTTACATTAAAATGCTGGCGTGTTCTATAAATTCAACCCTTGTATAGTTGGAACGATAACATGTTGAGAAAATCGTATGTTTATCGAAAAGTTTCATGACAAGTAAAAGTGTTTGAGAAAAGCTTTGAATATAGTAGCTGGGATTTCCTCCTTTATTTTTCGTAAAATAACTTCCCTTAAGATGGCACATTATCAAGCTTTCTTATGAAGCTATGAGAGTTTTCTTCTCACAATTTTCAAGGATACTTCTTAACCTTCTCTACTTCGCTTATTAAAAAGAAACTGGGGGACTATAATGTAAAATAAAATGTGTGACTTTTAAAGAACTTTTAAAATTTCAAAGCCTAGTGATTGCAACACCACATGAAACCATGCTCGTTAAGTACTCAATCAAACAGTCTTTATACTCAGTATCATGGAGTTGAGCTCAGACTAAGACACACTTACAATTTCGTTTAAAAATTTTATGCATTTAGTGATAAGTCCAGTATCTACTAATCTACGTTCGACTATCGAGAAAAAGTTAGACAAATAAAGGACGTCTGTGCCAAGACAGAGAATGCCTAGGAGAAAGAAGCCTTATTGAGAGGGGAAATATCGAAACCTGTAGTGATGTAAGAAGAGGCAAAAAAAACATACTTAATGTTTATTTTTATTTTGGAGCCGATATGCAAACAAAGGAGAAATTCAAAGTTTTGCTATAACCGTTTTCCAAGCATTGTAAATGAGAAGCAAATGAGGCTGTATCTCTCTAATTCAAGAATTTTGAATTACAAAGTAAGTGGAGTAAGTATATTGGCATGATCCCTCCCAATCTCTTCTAAATGTCATGAGTTAATACTAGAAATTGAGATGCCCATGCTATGATCTTAACTCATCCCCTTTATCAGGCCATATGTTAAACTAAAAACTATCCGCATATGTGGGATGCAAGGAGTTGTTACTGAAACGCTTATAAAGAACACGATTTTAGATTTGCAATACATAATCAGAGAGTAAGTATGCTGCTGAAATCATTGTAGTAAGGCCACGTTTCAAACCCAAGGTCACACATCTCTAACAAAACTAAACACGTACATATTGGGCCTGCCATCTAACGCTTTTTTTTCAACTGGTGCTTATTTCATGAATGATGACACTTAGCTCATGTCTGATTTGACAGATAATTAGTTTTATCCTTTAGCTGAACGAATATGGTTGTGTATACGCGTTTTCCCTTCGCTAAGTGGTCCTGCGATAGACTTACAGATGATGGCGATTTTTGGCAAAAAAATCATCTTTTCAGATGAAGCTCATTTTGATCTTGGCGGGTATGTAAATAAGGGCACAGAAAACCACGCACGCATCCATTGAAATGCCGACGCATCCAAAACAAATCACTGTTTGGTGCGGATTTTGGTCTAGAGGCATAATTGGCGATCAATGGCGATCGTTTTGTTGAACCAATTTTTGTCCACAGAAATTGAAGAGGACGATATTGGCAACATTTAGTTTCAACAGGACGGCGCTACGTGCCACACAGCCAGAGATACACTCGATATTTTGCAACCTGTTTTCGAAGATCGCATTATCAACCGCAGAGCTGATGTCGTTTGGCCACCTCGGAGCTGTGATTTGGCATCGTTGGACTATTATTTGTGGGGTGCCATCAAAGATAAATGTTACGCCGACAACCCAGAGACAATTGACGCTTTAAAGGACAATATTCGTGAAGCCATTGGTGAAATACAGCTGCACACAATCGATAATGTACTTAAAAATTCGATCAATCGTGTAGGCTACTGCATGGCCAGCCGAGGCAGCCATTTGAATGAAATTATTTTCCATTATTAACCGGAAGGATTGTACTTTCAAATAAAAAAAGAAATTTGAGAAAATATTAGGTAGTTTTGTTTTTAAAGCATTTTCGAAAAAAAAGAGTTATTTGGAGGACCCTATATATTCTTTCATGGATTTCCATCAACAGTTTTTTGGCAAAAACTCTGGGAGTAAAATAAAATTGCCATAAAAATGTTTCTCAAAAATCCGTTTATTCGGAATCGACTTCAAACAGTGGGTTCTGCTACTCATGTTTAAAATCAACATAAATGGTGTGAGAAACTAGGACGTAATTCTAAATAAAGGTTTGTATTGCCCAATTATGTACAATATGAGTGATGGCTTGTAGAAGCATTAAGATTTTAAAATAAACTTTTCCTTCAAAGGTGAAAGTATTCATGTCGATGTATTTACCAGCTATAGAATCGGTGCTATAGAATTAAGAAACCGATACTAAAGCTTGATTGTAATTCTGACTGAAAGCTTTTAATGGCCAATTATGTATGCATGTAAATATGGTTTTATCTCTACCAGTTTCTTTTTTTTAATCTAAAAAATTGGCTTTAGAATACAATTTTTTTCTGAAAAAGTGAACAATTTTAGTACATTTTTCAAAAAAAAAAATTATTTTCCTAACTTTATATTGCTTTATAGAACTCTACATACTTTTCCCTCTTTTCCATTTACATATGTATGTTACAGGATATTATTTGTTGCATTACATTCAAATATAATATGAACGCCTTCAAATCCTTTTGCATTGTTTCTTTAAAATGCTGTGTCAACATAATAACAGCCTCTTTTAGTCAACAACAACAATTACCAAAATCTACCATTTTTCCTTTAGAATTTCTTGCTTTTTTTCAATCTGAACTGACGGCAGACATTTGATATTTAATTCCCAAAAAAAAAAAACAAGAGGCTACAAGAGCAGAGCATATAAAAATTGTAATAAAAACTATTAACAAGACCCTCCTACAACAGTTTGTTAGGTTAGTCCGATAACACTTAAACTATTACAGGCTGACCCAACCAACAATTACAGCCGGTAATTACAAAGTATCAGTGAAGCAAACTTGCACACTCAAACTCTAACAAAATTTTATGCCAATGAGTTGTGAAAAACACCAGCCATGTTTTTTGTTGCTTTTTCTTAAACTATTTCTGTATGGGTAGGTGTGTATGGATGTGTGGGTGTGTATGTGTGTTTGTATGAAAACCAATTATTTATGGATAATCTAACCAGTAATGGGACGTTAATTACTTTGCCTTGTCAGTTGCACTCGAACATACTCTACCTCGTACATCCGCCTGTACGCCTGCTTTGTGCTGCTGTTGTTGCTTATGTTGTTGTAGCGTAAAAGTGTGAAAATTTACAAGTAATTGCAGGTTTTTGTTTCCTGAGTTTATTCCTTCTGATTATTTAGTAAAAATGTAATTATTTTTTCGTTTTTTTCGTTTTCATTTCATCTTCCCTACCATGTTTTGACATAAATTTATAATTAATTATTTTTTTTTGTTGTTACTGTTGTTGTTGTTGCTTGTATTTCTATTTTTGTTTTAATTCCAGGACATGTTGTTTGTTTAGAGGAAGTGTAAATGACAACATGGAACAACATGGACAACACATTGATAAAGTTTTTTATGGAATTTTTATAATATTCTCTGGCTTTAACTGTTAATTAATGTCTTAAACGATGATTTTAATAGAGTACTTGACTGACAAGGCAATCATTTCCTAAGAACTTTACATCCGATTTTTGTAAGAAAAAAGTAGAAGAGACAATCAAAAATTGTTTATCAAAAACCTCTCCGGGGTAAAACAAAAGTATTCCCCGAAGAATTCAGAAAAGGATATGTTGGGTTATGGACTCCTAATATATAAAGGCTACACTGGTTTAAACAGCTTACGTACGTCTCGTGTTTTGTTTCACTGTTAAACATCTTCAGTTTGGTCTATAGTTTAACCATGAATCATACAAACGAACAATGTTTGCAAATCATTGAATTTTATTTTCAAAATGCATGCTCTGTTAAGAAAGTTCTTCTCGTGCTTCCTCCTTTTTATGATCAGTTTAACCGACCCATGTATGTCGCCGTGATCTAGTGGGTAGTGTGTTGGCTTATTAGACAAAAGGCCCGGGTTCGTATCCCAGGTCAGACATCAATAATGAAAAATATTTCTTTCTGATAAAATATTTCTTATTTCTGGCAAAGACTCTGAGAGTAAAAATTGTCATGAAAAGCTTCTCAAAAATCTGTCGTTCGGAGTCGACTTTAAACTGTAGGTCCCGCCACTTATGTATAAAATTAACGCACACAACATAAGTGGTGTGAGAAGCTAGGTCAATAATCGTGACTGAAGGGTTGTAATGGCCAATTATGTATGTTATGTTAACCGACCCATTGAAGCGGCTATTCGTGAGATAATATCCAAATTTTTTTCCCCAAAATGCAAGAGCTTAACTTGCATGACATGTGGTTATGGATTCGTCGTCGTTCGCACCAATTGGGCCTCTGTTACTCAACAACGTGGAAAGTTTTATGGAAGGATTTAGGTGTGAAGCCTTTAAAAGACTTACATTACATGTGGTTTCAACGAGACGGTGCCACATGCCACCCAGCAAGGATAACAATGGACTTATTGAGAGGCGAGTTCGGTGAACATTTTATTTAACGTTCGGGACCAGTCAATTGGCCGCCTAAATCGTGCGATTTAACGCCTTTAGACTATTTTTTGTGGGGCTATTCATTCGTCATTGTAATGTAAAAAAGAGACTTTTTTCTGAAGATACTATTCAAGCGTCGTCGCCGTGGTCTAATGGGTAGTGTGTTGGCTTATTAGACGAAAGGCCCGGGTTCGAATCCCAGGTCAGACATCAAAATGAAAAATATTTCTTCGGCGACTTCCTCTCAGCAGATTTCTGGCAAAGACTCTGAGAGTAAAAATTGCCATGAAAAGCTTCTCAAAAATCTGTCGTTCGGAGTCGACTTTAAACTGTAGGTCCCGCCACTTATGTATAAAATTAACGCACACAACATAAGTGGTGTGAGAAGCTAGGTCGTAATCCTGACTGAAGGGTTGTAATGGCCAATTATGTATGTTATGTATGTACTATTCAAGCGTGGCGACAAAGTAGACTTCAACCTTTAGACAATGCTGACTACGTATATGGTCTTTATTTAGGTGTTTACATACATACATAATTGGCCATTACAACCCTTCAGTCAGGATTACGACCTAGCTTCCCACGCCACTTATGTTGTGTGCGTTAATATTATACATGATTGGCGAGATTGATGTCACCTGGGATTTGAACTCGAGCATTTCGTCTGATAATCCAATACACTACCTACTATATATACTACAGTGATTTCGTACTTGCTATTACTAAATTTAATAAAGTAAACAAGTGCCTGAGAGATTTCTTCGAATTCCTTTTATTCGTTCGAGTGGCTTATAGATGCCATTATGCAAGGAACTTAAAAATGTGTGAATGTCTGCCACGACCTTTCAATTTTCAACGCCTTTGGCACATAAGTCAATTTGAATTTAATCATATAAGCCTGCGACTTAAGAAAACACCACAATAAAAGTAGGACTCCGTTAAAAAATAAGACCCAAAAAAAATACGAACTAACTCAGATGACACGATCTCGGTGGTCGGTTCACATGACATTCATGTGAGATAACCATACACCCAAATCGTTCGCCAAAACATTCAGTGTGACGTAAGCTGAGTGCATAGCTGCCAGATAAATAAAGCATCAAATCGTCAAATATTAGAAAAAAAATCTTCAAAATCGTCAAAGACGTTCATGGAAATCGTGAAACTAATCGTCAAAAAATCGCTATGAAAATTCAGAGTGATGTTTGCTAGAATCGACACATTTTTTTTGACCTTAGCTTCTTAAGGAACTAAAGGCCGGTGCCTCAACGTCTATTTTGAGACTTTTCGACCGCGTACATAAGAGAGGACGAAGTAGTTCGTTAATGACGGTATGCTATCGAACTTCATTGATTCATTGGAGCATCGTTGCAATGTGGTTTATGTTTCACTGTTCTATCTCTATTTTATAGATTTTGTTCGAGCGAAATAAGGGACTTGTTTCCGAGAATCATGTATTCGTACGTAACACTTGCCTTTCTCTGCGACCACTTTCGTATGTGGTCGATTGTGTGTTGTACACTGCATTACAGACAAAATTCGTTTCTTTGCGGACTATTCGTATGTTCGTATGAGGAACTTCCTTCCTCCAGAGATTGTAATTTTTTGGCTTTTAAGGGATGAAAAAGACATAAGATACAGAAAAGGCTTCATTTAAATAACAATACGTAAATCCTAAAGTAAAGATCAATTTTTAATTTCTAAAAATCGTCAAAATAAGGGCATAAATCGTCACATCGTCAATGTGATATTTTTGAAGCATAAAATCGTCAAAATAACGATAAATCTGGCAACTAATATGTGGCATATAGCACCGTCCTGTTGTAATGGCATGTCGTTAGTGTCCAGATTAAGCAATTATACTCCGTTGAAAATAATGGGGAAATTGAAGAAATATAGACCGATGACACTGCTATTAGACACTCTCGAATGTCATGTGGATTGGAATTTTCTTAAATTCGAAAATTTTGTTCGTTCTTAATTGACGAAAACGATTCACCAGATTAAAGTCATCGTGGTGTTGTATTTAGTGTGTTGGTTTATTAGACATGGGTCGGTGGTTCAAAGCACAGCGCAGGCATCTCGAATAAAACGAAATACTAGAAAATATCTCTTCGGCTACTACTTCTCAACAGCCGTATGCCAAAAACCCTGAGAGTAAAAGTAATTGCCATGGAAAGTTTCTCCAAAAAATTTGTCTTTCAGAATCGATATTAAACTTTTGGGTCGCACAACTTAAAGTAGAGTGAGAACCTGGGTCGTAATTTTGCCTCAAGTAAGACAATAGTTTCTAATGATTACACAGCCCTGAATGGGTTTTGCCATGAAGATGGCTCCAGATGTTTCCGCAGGCATTTTGTGCGCTGAATACGAATCACAAACTTTCCATCACGTCAGGTTTTCGAGAAAAAAGGGGTTGAAAACCCTAAAAGTAGCGTTTTTGGCCATTTTTGAAAAATTGTAGAGTTAAACACTGAATGGGTTTTGCCATGAAGATGGCTGCAAATGTTTCCGCAGCTATGGACCGTTGTCCGTAGACCATAGTCGTGATATCGAAAATAAATATTTGATACTATTTACCCCTTATAAAACTGCTCTCCATACGACTGTATACGTAATGAACTCAGTTTACAACTGAAATCAATTGCCAATAACATCGTATACGGGAAGGAAAAGAAACGCAACTTTAGCGTAAAACAATATTGTCAAATCAATAAAAGCTTGGATTTGTTAAAAATTTTTCATACGTTCCTGTCTTTTCGTTTTTACAAGACCATTATTAATTGTCCTTCAAAATCGATTTTATTTTTTTTTTCTATCACGAAAAAAAAGGTATTTCAATAGAATGTTCCAAATCGTTAATAATTTTTGGATACCATTTGCCTTCTCCCAAAAATGTAAATCATTTATTACAAGCAAATTCATTTCATCTTATGGCTCATCTGTCATAAGCTATTTCCCAAAAAGCCAATGGATAACGGTCAATTTCAATTTACCAAATGTAACCCTTTCCCAACAGAAAACCTTTCCGTCTTCCTGTCTCATATGCTGCATTACCGTACAAGGAAGTGTTGTAGATACTAGAGAAGAGAAGAAAAAATTTTTTTTGTTTTTAATTTTGACATGGAAAAAAATATCAGAAATTGAAAATGAAAACATCTATCATAAGATTATGTAGGACGATAACATTCAAAACGAAAATAAAAATATTGGTTTTCTATGTTTATCCTCTGTATGCTCCTTTGTGGTTACTTGCCACCTTTATTTTCACAAATTTTTGGGGCAACCCAATGGAGGCAAATGTCATCTTGTGGTCATTTTGAATGAATAAACGAAATTAAATGTAAAGTTAAGTGGGGAACATACAACAGAAAAGGAATAGTTTTTATAAAATAAACGTAAATGAAAGAATAAATGAACGTATAAATGAATGAATGAATGAATGCCTGTAAATCAAGCATAGTAAGAAGAGAAACTAAAAACGAACACCACATGGGATTTGCTGTCATTTCATATGACCTGACTGACCATCAATAAGTTTGAAATTTTCCTTCTTTCTTGCTTGCTTACAATTTTGTACATCACAAACACATGAAAAGTATTCGTATTGTTGGTTTTGAATTGAAAAAGGAAAAGAAAAATTAAGGAAATGTGTAGTAGGACGTGAAAATCGAATGTCATTTACGTAAGCATCATACCCAGATGTATTGATAAGGGTTTGTGCGATCTCATGTGTATGAGTTTCTTATTAAGATTTTAACACACAATATATGTACTCGTACAATAATTGACAATTAAGGAAAACTGTTGTAAGTTTTTGAATTCAATAAGCTTTAGAAGTATCTCCTGGTTTCAATGAATAACACAGCCCTTCAAATTTGGAGTTTTTCTGTGCAAATAAGATGGCTCAAGGTGTTTGAAAAATGTGATGAAATACTTAACGGTCGTGCCATAGGACAAATGGATTTTAATCGTAGGGGTGGTTTTTAATGGGTTAAAGTTCCACACTACTGTTGCAGGGCAACAGGGTCGTTCAACCATTTTTTCACCTCCGGAAAAAAAAGGTGTTTCCGAATATATTTTGCGCCCTGAACACAATTTTGAATTATTTATATCTGATCGAAGATCTGTAATCAGTGACCCCAAAAACCCCTCGTAACAAATTTCAAGTCAGTTTGATTAATTTTTAATTACCGCCGTAATGTGTTTCTTGCATCCCTTGACATAAACCTACCCACTACTTTAAAATCAATTGTCACTTTCTAAGGATAGCGATTAATCTAGCACGCCAGTGTTTAACTCTACAATTTTTCAAAAATGGCCAAAAACGCTATTTTTAGGGTTTTCAACCCCTTTTTTCTCGAAAACCTGACGTGATGGAAAGTTTTTGATTCGTATTCAGCGCACAAAATGCCTGTGGAAACATCTGGAGCCATCTTCATGGCAAAACCCATTCAGGGCTGTCTAATCATTAGAAACTATTGTGTTACTTGAGCCGAAATTACGACCCAGGTTCTCACTCCACTTTATGTTGTGCGACCCAAAAGTTTAAAATCGATTCTGAAAGACAAATTTTTTGGAGAAACTTTCCATGGCAATTACTTTTACTCTCAGGGTTTTTGGCATACGGCTGTTGAGAAGTAGTAGCCGAAGAAATATTTTCAAGTATTTCGTTTTATTCGAGATGCCTGCACTGTACTTTGAACCACCGGCTTATGTCTAATAAACCAACACACTAAATACAACACCACGATGACTTTAAATCTGGTGAATCGTTTTCGTCAATTAAGAACGAACAAAATTTTCGAATTTAAGAAAATTCCAATCCACATGACATTCGAGAGTGTCTAATAGCAGTGTCATCGGTCTATATTTCTTGAATTTCCCTATTATTTTCAACGGAAAATAATTGCTTAATCTGGACACTAACAACATGCCATTACAACAGGACGATGTTATATAGTCACATTCAAAAATATTACATTGACGATGTGATGATTTATGCCTTTATTTTGACGATTTTTAGAAATTAAAAATTTACATCATATTCTTTACTTTAGTATTTACGTATTGTTATTTAAATGAAGCCTTTTCTGTATCTTATGTCTTTTTCATCCCTTAAAAGCCAAAAAATTACAATCTCTGGAGGAAGGAAGTTCCTCATGCGAACATACGAATAGTTCGCAAAAGGAACGAATTTTGTCTGTAATGCAGTGTGCGATCCACAATCGACCACATACGAAAGTGGTCGCAGAGAAAGGCAAATGTTACGTACGAATACATGATTCTCGGAAACAAATCCCTTATTTCGCTCGAACAAAATCAATAAAATAAAGATAGAACAGTGAAACATAAACTACATTGCTACAATGATCCAATGAATTAATGGAGTTCTGTACGTGGTCGAAAAGTCTCAAAATAGACGTTGATGCACCGGCCTTTAGTTCCTTAAGAAGCTAAGGCAAAAAAAAATGTATCGATTTTAGCAAACATCACTATGAATTTTCATAGCGATTTTTTGATGATTTCCATCAACTTCTTTGACGATTTTGACTGTTTTGACGATTTTTTTTTTTAATATTTGACGATTTACTGATTTATTTATCTGGCAGCTATGTGTGTGTCCCGTAGGGAATTTTGGTGGTTTAATTAGAAGTATTGTAGTCACCGTAGGTATAAGATGCAAACCATAGTACAAATCCAAGGTTAAACATCTCGAACAAAACGAATGAAAGAATGAGTCTGTCTCTCAGCAGATTTCTGGCAAAAAATCGTGGAAAAATTTCTCAGGAATCTGTCGCTCGGAGTCGACTTTAAACTGTAGATGGATACTCAAATTCATCGATGAAATTAACGCACACAAAATGTAATGGAGAAGCTAGGTCATAAACTTAAGTAAAGGATTGTCATAACCAATTATGTATGTACGCAGTTCGAAATCTTGCAAATGTCGAAATGTCGATTCATCGTTATTTTCAACTTGTTGGCTTTTACTCCTTAAGGATTCTGATTATTTATGTATATCTACGGCTCATATACACCAGAAACTGTGTTTGAATGGGCTAAGAGCTTGTGCTTGTGCACTGAATTAAAAGCTTTCTATGTTCGGGTAGTTTTAGAACAGCGCTCGTATTGAAGTAAATTTCGAAAAGTGGTGTAAATGTCAGGCATTAGGTTTCACCATCTTGCTGATCCATGCCATTCAGTTGAAAACTGAAAAAAACTTTTTTTTCATTCCACCAGTCCATAACATATCCAAAAATTCCATATTTTTTAAATCACTTTTCGAATGGTTGACAGATTCAGTTTACTGTTCCGCGTAAATATTGTTACGAAAATTAAAAATCAAGTTACTGGGCGTTTGCTTTTACATCGTTCAACATTAAAGTTATAAATAAAAGCTCCGAAAACAAAACAATGAACTTGTTTACAAATTATTGCACTGCGTAATATAACAACAAACATTGGCATAAAAGAAAGATAAAAAGTAAACAATAATACAACAACAAAAGCTAGAAGAATAAATGTAAACAACAATATGTTTATATTTATAGTCATTCGTGTTCAACAGGATCCATCAGAGAGGTTATCCTGCAGTACAAAAGGCAAGGCAAAGCAAGCGAGTGAGTTAGTAAAAGTTCAGTTAGTTTTGTGTGAAGACTCGGTGCATTTGAAGAAAGCAAACGTGGTTTAAAAAATCTCCGTTACAAAGATCTGTCGGACAATTGTCGAGTAGTTGTTATTGTTTATGCAAATAGTGCAAACAGAAGAATAACAAACAAAGCAATTGTTGTTGTTTACAACAAGTTGTGAACAGTGGCACACAGAATTATACGAATAATAAAGAATTTTAATTAAAACTAAACATAAATTTATTTTTATTTTATTTGCAATCTAAGAGATTATAGCTTAAATGTTTTTAAAAGGTAAAAACGTAATAATATAATCCTAGATTGAGCGCTTGTAAATTTTTAAAATTTGCCTTATAATCAGAACGATATAGGAATATTATTGACCGTTGATAACGTAAGATTCAAATATTTCAAAAAATATACCAAAAATCTCCGGACACTGATCGATGGACTTGTCAACCCATAAAAAAAAAAATAAAATTAAGTTGGAAAAACCTTCGGTACATACATACATAATTACAACCCTTCAGTCAGGATTACGACCTAGCTTCTCACACCACTTATGCTGTGTGCGTTAATTTTATACATGCGTGGCGGGACCTACAGTTAAAGTCAACTTTGAACGACAGATTTTTGAGAAGCTTTCCATGGCAATTTTTACTCTCAGAGTCTTTGCCAGAAATCTGCTGAGAGGAAGTCGCCGAAGAAATATTTTTCGTTTTGATGTCTGACCTGGGATTCGAACCCGAGCCTTTTGTCTAATAAGCCAACACACTACCCACTAGACCAAGGCGACTTCTAAACCTTCGGTAAACATGTTTAATTATTTAAAATAACTTAAAAGGAAATCACACGAAAAAAATTGCCTTTCAACATACCATAGCCTTGCAGTTTGATTACGTATTAAGATGTAAAAAAAAAGCAAGTATTACGGACCCAGAGTACTGTCTCCATGATGGTATACGTTCGTTACGACATGTTCATAAATTAATTATAAAATTTTAATTTTGAATAATTGCAGCTCTTTTAACCACCAGTTTGTTTTGGCATACCTTAGGCTCATAAATAAAAAATTCAAATAAAAAAACCCCGGTGGATAATCCTTTGGCTTTCGTAAAGAAAATTATTGGAAAAAAAAAGAAATGATTTGGGAGAGAAAAACAGGAAAAAAAACCTTAAAATGTACACATGATTTGTTGAAGGGTCTCCCATTAGCTGTTCACTTCTTGCCTTTTGTCTTTCAGTTTGTGTTTCATTTTTTTTTTCTCGTTTCTATTGTGATGCCTTTGCCATTAAGAGATGAAAAATTTAATTACATATGAACTCATAAATTAACCTGCGTCATCAATTGGAGAGTGAGTGAGTGGGTGAGTGTGTGTATGTGTAATACGAAAGCCTATAAAACAAGAAAGGCAATGAAAAAAAAGATTCACCATCTACTAGCCGGAAGTGTAAATGTAAGAGGATCCTTTCTCTTGCCTTTTTTCCTGGGGAATACTCCATCTATGTATACCCTTAAGTTGTTTGCTTTGTTATACAATTGGTCGGTCATACTTCATTTATGATTTAAATCTTGTTTAATTGTTATAGTATGTGTGAGCGTATATATGTGTGTGTGTGCCTCTACTTAAAGGCTTTAAGGATGAATTCTTCTGTGTGTTTTTTCTGGGCCAAATTCAAAGGCTTTCGTTAACATTTTTATCGAATTTAATAAACTAATTGAAGATAGAAATTCCTTAGAGATTTCTCTTCTATTTTTCTACTTCTCTTTACCGCTCTCCCCCTTCTTTAGTCTAACATTAAAAAATTACTCTCATTACAGTTGCTCATTAGCAGCCTAAAGTTTTTTCCTTCTTCTGGATGTTATTGTTGACACACATGTGTGTTAAATATGTTGCCCCGATATTTCTGATGCTGCTACTGCTGCTGTAATACAAAAGAAAATGTTTTCACAATTAACCCTCCCATCCCACCCTCTGCCTTTTCTAATTGTTAGACACTTACATAGACAGTGTCAACTTCTAAATGATTTCCCATTATTCACTAATAAAACTCATCACTTTTGTAATTCTAAGCGTGTGGGGGGGGCCGAGAAAACATTTCACATGGAATGTGGTTATTCTGGAGAAAGGGGGAGTGGTGAGAAGGGGAAAAAGAAAATAAGTTTTTAGTGCAAATAAAATATTGATTATATTTGTTATTGTTGTAATAAGAAGAGTAGCTACATAGGTTTTAAGGAATTGATTGCTAAATCCTATCGTCTATCCAGACTCTGTCCAACTGTATTTCACTCTACTCTATTGCATGAGCATTGAAGGAGTATTCTTATTCAAGAGCCCATCTTTACTGCTTTATTTTGCGAAAGCGAAACCCAGATCGTCGATATTAGGCATATTCAGATACCTCTTGCCGACTCACAACCAGAGCTCTTGGTTAGCTTTCGACAGGAATTCAACGAATATTCTTACTTCTTCTTCAGCAACTGGGCTAAATACATAGGAAATGTATGACACTCTTGAATATTATAAGATTTATTAAAATGGTTTTCAGGCAATCAAAGTAGTAGATAGTAGCGTGTAGTCTTATTAGACATGAGGACATGGTTCAGACACCAGGTTAGACATCTCCAACAAAATGAAATACAAAAAAATATTTCTTCGGCGCCTTTCTCCCGGCAGATTTCTGGCAAATACTTTGGGAGTTAATAAAACTACCATGAAAAGGTTTTCAACGATTCTATCGTTCAGAGTCGACTTAAAAGTGCAGGCCTCTCCACTCATGTATAAAATTAAGACAAACGGCGTAACATAACATAACATAACAGCAATGAATATTCAAAACGATGAGTAGATTTGGGTCATACCTATAATTTCATACTTGTTTTAATATGATACTCATACTACTCACACTCAAAGTTGGAAGTACTCGTCGTATTCATACTCAACAATACGCATGATGTTATTGGCTTCGACGCGTCTTTACTTAACATTTACACGAAGCACGAAGTAAGTATGATTCGCTTACGAGCACTGCAATATTCACAAGAAAATTGTGTGTATGCTTTGCTTGTTGTGTTTGTCTTTCCTTTCTTCTTTGTTAGTATATGCAACAACAACAAAGGCTGTAAATTTTGATGAATGATTCGAATCACTTGAATGTTTTATAAGTATTATAAGTATTTTTCTAAACTTATGAATCAGAATGAGAATGTTGTGAGTTTAATATCAACGTTGTACTCACACTATTGCTACTTATACTTATAAATCAATGTTGCAACGAGTACCAATGAATCAGAGTAGTTGAATTTCAATTCTGTTGATTCTCTCATACCCAAAATTTCATGAGTGCTTATGAGTAGCGGAAAAGCGAATCAATGCTGATCTCTGGTCGTAATCCTGACCGAAGGGTTGTAATGACCAATTACGTATGTATGTGTATATAATCTGGTCAAAGATATAGATTTTCCGGTGAACATGATGTTCCATAATACATACATAATTGATGATTAAAACCCTTCAGTCAGGATTACGACCTAGCTTCTCACACCATTTACGATGTGTGTGTTAATTTTATACATGAGTGGCGGGACCGATAGTTTAAAGTCAACACCGAACGACAGGTTTTTGAGGAAGTCGCCGAAGAAATATTTTCATATTTTCGTTTTGAAGTCTGACCTGGGATTTGAATTCGGGCCTCCAGTCTAATAAGTCAGCACACTACCTACTAGATTACAACGACTTCCATAATTATTCTTATTAAATTATGCATGATATCCGTATAAGCTAATCTGACAGACGCTACCGTATTAAATTCAATTCTAGAATCTTTGCTTATGAAATATATTCTACCAGGTTCGCTAACCTTTAGACTTATTTGGCTTAATACGGTCACTATCTGACTTCTTTTAATTGCCATAGGGAAGTATGACTATCAGTTTTTAATCGATGGTAAAACGGAGTACACTGCATTTAGTATTTTACAAATTCCTGGCTAGCAAATCACCGCTCTCTTTAGCTTTGTTTTGTCGTTAGTTTTTAATATAATCACCAACCACATTGGCTTGAACAGCAGACATAATTGCTGCTATGTTTACTATAGGCATGTTATATGTATTAAGACCTTGTCTGTACTTCCTATTTACTTACTATGTTAATAACTCATGGTAACACCAGATTGTTGTCTTTGACAGTTATATCAATAAAATCCATCTACTTATGCCATCAATCTTGGAAGCATTTTCCGTGTCAAGCATGTCAATTGTTGTGCCAGAATATTTGATTTCACAGATTTCGGTACAAATCTACTATAGAAGCCTTATGACGAATTTTAGGCCAAAAATCAGTTATTAAATATTTCGTACAAGAGTTATCGGCATTTTGCATCTTTGGCTTCTCTCTTTCATCGACAGTGTCTGCTATTTGAAGAACTTTGGGAAAATGTTGAAAACAGTTTTGTTGTTACGGCGTAATTCCTATCAAAGACAGTGGGTCTCTCTACTGTAGAGTTATAATGGTTCCCATTACCGATAATAAAATGGTGCATAACTGTAAACCAAGGCAACTAACATATAATTTCACTTGCTTCGTACTTAACTTGATTTATTGTGGCTTCATTAAACATTTCTAAACCTGTGGTTAAAACGTTTGAAGAACAACATATGATTCCTTACATAAATCTGCATGCATTACAATACTACTGACCATTAAAAGGAAAAAAGCATTAAAAAGAAATAATTTTTTTTGGGTTTTTCTATTCAAAGATAATTGCTTAGAAATCTAAAATGCGGGCCAACAATAAAAATATTTTAAATTTTAATTCCTTTTTTTTCTGTCTTCTTGTTGGAAAATGACGCTGACTAACTCAAAAGCAATTAAATCATACTGAGAATCCTGGCCACTAAATTCAGTGTTGCAAGTTGACTGTAAATGTGTTTGTGTGCTTGGGCGTGTGTGGGTATGTTCAAAGGAACAAACAATTCTTTCTGTAGTTTATATGTGGTCGGTCACTGGTCGGTTGCCATATCAACAGCCAACAGCAGCAGCAGCATTAGCATCCTTATCATTTTAAATGAATTTCTGGTTTTTGGTAGCAGGAGTTTAAATAGTTGTTGGCAATACCCATACCCTACCATACCATACCCATCCATCGTCATAGAGGTCAAAAGAATCGTATATTGTTTGTTTTCTTACCACAAATATTTGTTTAGTTACCTTTAATGTGGTGGTATATTTAAGGAATTTTTAAAATAAAAAAAAATTAAAGTGGACACAGCAAATAAATTAAATGGAATGGGAGGAGAACTGAAAACTATAAAAGCTTGTGATTGTTTTGTCTTTTTCGTTTTTTCTTCAAACGTACAGAATTGTTTTCATAGGACAACAAACAAAATCATTGATTTTTGAACGGACTAATCTAATGTTTTTTTTCAACTGATGGTTATTTCATGAATAGTATCACTTAGCTCAAGTCTGATTTGACAGATAATTAGTTTTATCCTTCCGCTGATATGGTTGCGTATACCCGTTTTCGCTTCGCTAAGCGCGCCTGCAATCGGCTTACATAAGTTGGCGATTTTGGCAAAAAAAATCATCTTTTCAGATGAAGCAAAATTGTCGTATTTGGGGCACAGAAAACCCGCACGCATACATTGAAAAGACTACGCCCCCCAAAACGAGTCACTGTTTGGTGCGGATTGTGGTCCAGAGGCATAATTGGGCCATTTTTCTTCGAAAGTGGGAAAGGAATGGCCGTTACAGTCAATGGCGATCGTTATCGGGGCATGTTGAATGAATTTTTGTTCGCAAAAATAGAAGAGGAACACATAGGCAACATTTGGTTTCAACAGGAAGCTATAATCAATGTCTTGCGCCCTGTTTTCGAAGATCGCATTATCAGCCGCAGAGTTGATATCGTTTGGCCACCTCGGAGTTGCGATTTGACACCGTTGGACTATTATTTGTAGGGTACCGCCAAGGATAAGTGTTACGCCGACGAGCCAGAGGCAATTGACGTTTTAAAGGACAATATTCGTGAAGCCATTGGTGAAATATAGCTGCACACAATCGATAATATGCTTAAAAATTGTACCGATCGTGTAGGCTACTGCATGGCCAGCCGAAGCAGCCATTTGAATGAAATTATTTTCCATTATTAACCCGAAGAATTGTACTTTCCCATAAAAAAAGAAATTTGAGAAAATTATCAGTAGTTTTTGTTTAAAGCATTTTCAAAAAAAAACAAAAAAAATTATTTGGCGGACCCTTTACTACTGCTACTACTTTTCGATTAGAGACTCTAACAGTTTTACGGCTAGTATTACAACTAGCCGCTAACTAAAGGGAGGATTTTAACTGGCAGATAAATTATTTTTCATTATTATACTGGAACAATATGTTCCCATTAGCTAAAGCTAACTTTAACTAAACCCAAGATTAACGGCAAGTTGTAATAATGGCCTTATTGTCTTAAAATTTTGTTAATAAAATGAGCACATTTTTGTGAAAATAAGATGGCTCCAGGTGTTTCCAAAGGGATTATGCGCGCTGAAAACGAATCTGGTCCAACATGTCCATGGTTTTCGAGAAAAAGGGCTAAAAATAGCGTTTTTGTAAAGCTAAACACTAACGAGCTGTCAGAAATGGACAATTGATCTTTGCTCTTTAAGATAAGCCCAAAGCCAAATTAATTGCATGCATTTTTAAAGTGGGTTGATGTCAAGGGGTGCAAAAGAAAAAGTAACACATTATGGATGTTCTTAAAAATTAATCAGATTTACTTGAAAATTCTTACTCAAGTGGGATCCAATATGACGGTTGAGGTTTATAAAAATTAATCAGATTGTATTGTATTGCGTATTGATTTTCAGATTATGGCCGATAACTATACTTTAGATAAAGGCAAGGAATTCATTAATCTTGGCTTCGCCGTTACCACCGAAAATGACGTCGGTCTGGAGATCAAGCTCAGGATTACTATTGCCAATAGGTGCTATTATGGTCTCAATACACAATTGCGTAGCAGAGGCAGCTCTCGTAAAACAAAAATAGTACTCTACAAGAGGCTCATCCTACCCGTGCTTCTTTATGGCGCTGAAGCATGGACCCTATTAAGAACTGATGCAGCAGCCTTCAGAGTATTCTTCGGCCCAGTGAGAGTTGGCGATGATTTCTGCATCCGAACCAACAGTAAGCTGTATGAGCTCCTCAACGACGTAGACGTTGTACAGCGTATTAAAATCCAGCGGCTGCGCTAGCCTGGAAGGATGTGTTTGTAATCAGATTTATCTAGACCGCCATATTGGATCCGCTATTTTGAATTTTTTTAATCTGATGAAGATCTGTAATCAAAAATCTAATTTCGCGTTGTTTAAGAATTGATTTAATTGATCATTTAATTTGAGAGACATATTAGGACTGAGTAAATTAGTATGTATGTACTCCTATAATGCGGTACTTTCAGAACGCGGTTTCCATATAACGCGGGGCTGATATTGTGTCATCCTTCCTTTAACGCAATACTATTATAGCGTGGTTTGCATTCAACTTCATCCCATCCGCACAGCCTATGAATGAATAGCAACTAGATATTGTAAGAGGGTTTCATTTTCATTTCAATCTCAGCCGAGATACAGTACCGTGCAAACAATAGCAGTTGGATTTTCAATTTAAAAAAAACAATGAATGAAGATGAACTAAGTGAGAATAAATATTAAAAAATTCCATTATTTTACAAGTCTTTCTTAATTTTTTTGGAAGTTTTTTTTAGTTTAGTTTTTATTTAATTTTTTTGTCAATCTTTATATGAACTCTTGAATTCAATAAAAACAATTATAATTTATCTTGCCTTTTGTATTTCTTGGTCTCCTTATAACGCGGTACGATTGATGTGATAGCCGTCATTAACCTCAGGAGTGCCCCGCATACTGAACTTACGTTATAAGTTTCTCCATTGAAAAGAAAAGGTTGATACGGGCGATATTTTAGCAGAAAAGTACCTTTTTATTACATACATACATACATAATTGGTCATAACAATCCTTCAGTCAAGATTACGACCAAGCTTCTCACACCCATTATGTTGTATGCTTCAATTTTTATACTTACGTTCTGAGCTACGTACATAATATACATATGTCTTCGCCGAAATAGACCCCAACCTTCAAAGATTCCTCAAGACAACTAAAAACTCTATGTTTGAAAAAAAAAAAATACCCGACAGAATTTTAAGGAACTTTCTCATGGCAATTTTATTCACTTTCAGATTTTTTAGCAGATAACTGCTTAGAGTCAGCCGCCAAAGAAATATTTCTTCATATTTCGTTTTGTTGGAGGTGACTGTCCTGGGGTTTGAGACGCAGCCTCATATCAAATGAGCCATCTTTAGCACCAAAATAAAATCAACATCCTACTAAAAAGTTGCTAAACCCAAGAACAAATCAAATTTTCTGAATTAATCTGTGAAACTTCAGATCAACAAAATATGATGGGGGTACACCAATCAGTAACTCAAACCCATTAAAAAATGAAATTGATAAAGGATTTGTTGTTTGTACTACTAGAAGAGCACCCAGGGAATGCTGTAGAATTAAATCCACAAAGAATACAAGATGAGAATAAGGCCGGCACATAATTGGAAGTCCAAATAGGAACAGAAATAAAAATAAAAAACGGTAAGCTGAAGCCAAAGAAGAAGATAATACAGACAAGATTTGTTTAGACCCAATAGTGGTTATGGCATCAATAGAAATGTACATGTTAGCGACATTAGGAGGGCCAAATTAGAAAAATCTGAATCCGAAGCCATTTTCTTGTCCTTCCATTCTTTATTTCTTCTATTAGCAGATGATTAAAAAGTTTCTAAAGAAGTCTCCGTAGTGTAGTAGGTAGTGTGTTGGGTTAAGACCACGGTTGAAGACACCAGATCAGATATCAAAACGAAAATATGAAAATATTTTTTTGACCACTACCCCTGAGCAGAAACTCTGAAAAATAAATAAAACAAATAGCCATGAAAAGTTTCTCAAACAATCTGTCGTCCGGAGACAATTTTAAACTGCAAATCCTGCCAGTCATATGTAAAATGAACACACACTAGAAAGGTATTAGAAGCTAGGTCGTAAAATTGATTGAAGCGTTGTAATAACCAATTATGTATGTATGTATGTAAAAGATACAGCAAATATTGATTGGATGAAGTCGCCGTGGTCTAGTAGGCAGTATGTTGGCTTATTAGACGTAAATGCCAGGGTTTGACTCGCAGACCAGACATCAAAACAAAGTACAAAAAGTATTTTTTGGCAATTTCCTTTCAGAAAATTTCTGGCAAAAACTCTGAGAGTATAAAATAAAATTGCCATGACAAGTTTCTCATAAAATTTGTCGTTCGGAGTCGACTTTAAACTTTAGGTCTCGCTACTCATGTATAAAATTAACACACACAACATAAGTGGTGTGAGAAACTAGGTCAATAATCCTGACTGATGGGTTCTAATGACCAATTATGTACAGTAGCGAGCACAAAAAATGCAACACTGCATACTTAATAAGATCTGTTTCAAAATAACGGTAACTAATTTATCTATTTTCTTTTGCTGTTAATTCTTTCAATTATAAGTTTTCAAAGTAACCACAGTTTATTCCAAATTCTGCTTTAAAAAGTTAAATATTTTTGAATCTCAGCTGAAAGCACAACTGCAATCATTAAAGCCTTAGAAGAAGAAAAATCCATGCGTGAAGTTGGACACCTCTTTGGTGTAAATCAATCAACCGTATGTCGGATTAAATCTCGATTTTCCTTGAGAAATAGTGTGGAAAGGAAACCAGGTAGTGGTAATCCTCGAAAAACTACCTCTCGCCAAGACCGCCAGATGATTGCACTGGTTAAAAAAGATCCACGAAAGACCGCAGTGGACGTTGCTAATTTCGCAAATGAGCAAATGGGAGTCTCTATAGGCGTTCACACTGTTCGCCATAGGTTGAAAGAGGCTAATTTGCATGCGAAACGACCCGCAAAGAAACCTCTCATCAGTGCAATCAATAAAAAGAAGCGCCTGGAATTTGCAAAACGTTACAAGGATTGGTCAAATGAACAATAGGCTAAAGTCTTGTGGAGCGATCAAAGCAAATTTAATTTGTTTGGCTCCGATGGGATAAATTTTGTTCGAAGACCGCCTGGACAGAGATATTCTCCAAGATATCAACTTCCAACCGTAAAACATGGCGGTGGATCAATAATGGTGTGGGGTAAGGAACGATATGTTTAAAAAAAATTATTGATTTTACGTCACGTATTTACAGGTGTGTTTTCCCGTGATGGGGTAGGTCTCTTAACTCAAATCGAAGGAAAAAATGGACGCCAAGAAGTACTGTGAAATCCTTGGAGAACACATGCTTCCTCATCTGCGGGAAAAAATGCCTCCTGGTAGCATATTCCAACAGGATAACGATCCAAAGCACTCAAGTCGCTTAGCTCGAAACTTTTTAAGCGACAATGATGTCAATGTTTTGGATTGGCCATCACAGTCTCTCGATCTAAACCCCATAGAAAATCTATGGGAGCTATTAGATCGGGAAGTTAAGAGGAAACATCCGTCAAATAAGAGGCAATTAGAAGAAATTTTGAAAAGTGAATGGGAGAAAATATCCATTAACTCATTAATAGCTTTAGTCGACTCTATGCCTTCTAGGTTGCAAGAAGTCATAAAAAATAAGGGCTACGCCACTAAATATTAATTGTAAAATTTTTTTGTAAGAATTACTATTTAATTTAAATAAACACATTAAAATTTATGCTGTTGCATTTTTATTGCTCCCATGAAATTCGCACTCTTTTTAATAAATGACAAAATAATCTATCATTTAATTAAAATTAAAAATATTTACATAATGTTATTGATAATAGGTATCTATAACTGTAGGGAATAATAAACCAAAGAAATATTTTGAACTGGTCACCATTATCGCACTTAAAGATAATTTTACCCAACGTTGCATTTTTTGTGCTCGCTACTGTATGTTATAGCGCGGTTTCCATACAACGCGGCATACGGTTTCCATTGCACGCGCTAAGAATTAGCCTGGTTTGTACATGAAATCTGAGTTTCTTATAGCGCGGTTTCCATATAACGCGGTACGCACTCACCGCTTTATAGGAGGGTTGACTATATTTATGTTAATAGAGATACCAGATCCAGAAATTTAAAGAAAAGACACGTTGTTTTTTATTTTTTTTTGTATATTTTTTTTTGTTAATATTTATTTACTAATTTTATTTTATTTTATATTGTATTGTTTCGTTTCGTTTAATATATATTTCCATTTCAATTTTCATTTTCACTTGTTTTATTTTGTTTTATTATTTGTATTATTTATATAACATTTAGTCGAATTGAAATATTTTATTATTTAGTATTTAATTACGAAGTCTACGTAGAGGCTTCAACATTATTTACATTGTGTTTTTACTTGTTAAATTACTTCTTATTGTTAAATGTTTTATAAAATATGACTAATTATTCATAATACATATTGCACTTAATTTTAAGAAATTATATTTAAAACTGCCCCTTCTCTACCGGATTTATTTTTTTGTAATTTTTTAAACAATTACTAAAAGTATATCGTATGTATGTATTTATGTATATAAGTTTGTGTATTTATTTTTTTTTTTAAATACTTTATAGAAATCGTATAGTGGCTGTCTTAATTAAATCATGTTCATGTTTTTGGTTTTGATTTTAATTTTATTTTTTAAAATAATTTTTAAGTAATTTACATTGTACATTATTTTATTTAAAATTAAATTTACTTATTTATTTATTTTAATTTATTAAAAGTAAATTAATTTACATTTAATAATAATTATTTCATCATATTTAATACATTTTTTTTTTTATTAAAAATTTTTTTTAAATTAAATTTTTTTTAAATACTTTTGAAGTTTTTTTTTAATTTTTTTTTAATTTTTTTAAGGATTTAAATTTTTTTTTTTTCAATAATACAATAATTAGGAATAATATGTGTTTTTTTTCATTTTTAATATTTTATTTTATTTTTTATTAATTATTTAATATTAAGATTATACAATTATTAACTATTGAATACTAAAAAATCACATTTTTGTTTTTGTTTTCATGAAATACTCGTGTTATTCTTTGAATCTAATTTTTAATTTTAATTTATAACTACAAATTGATTACATTTTGTTTTTTAATTAAAATAATTTTTAAGTAATTTACATTGTATATTATTTTAATTAAAATTAAATTTATTTATTTATTTTAATTTATTAAAAGTAAATTAATTTACATTTAATAATAAATTATTTCATCATATTTAATACATTTTTTTTTATTAAAAATTTTTTAAATTAAATTTTTTTTAAATACTTTTGAAGTTTTTTTTTATTTTTTTTTTATTAGAAAATTCACTAAACATTTGCTATTTACATGTTAAAATTTTTTAAATTATTTTCTTTTTTTTTTAATTTTATAATTACCTGTAGGACTTAAAGTTCCTTTGAATTTTGATTCTATATATACATGGAGAATTTTAAATCAAGTCATATCATAAATTATATGTGAAATATTTTTTTTTTATTCTAATTTTAATTTTAATCCTTTTCATATGTTTTATATTTAACATCCATCTTCCTTATTTATCTGATAATTGTAGTGTAAAATTTTCGAATGAAAAACATTCAATGGAATAAGCCATGCTACATGAAATTGTCATTGACTTCTTGATGTGACGTTTAGAACAATACCCAACTAACTTTAAATATTTCCTTAATAGACCCATAATCTTTAGCTAAACTATCGTACTTTCATTATTATTAAACGAAAACATGAATGTTTGCATTAAGATTTCAATAACATATAATTCACACTATCGGGAGGACCCTTACGGACTCTGTTCTTGAAGTTCAGCTCTCTATCATATTATTCTCACTATCTTTTTCCTATCGTAAGTAAGACTCTCTCCTGGAGGACTATCATGGACTTTGTTCTTGAAGTTCAGCACTCTATCATATAATTCTTACTATATTTCTTCTATTGTGAGTAGAACTCTCTCTGGGAGGACTCCCAGGGACTCTGTTCTTGAAGTTCAGCACTCTACCAAAGGGCCGCTTACAGAAAGATTTTCTACTAATCAAACATCGCCCATGCATCACATATCACGTACATAATTGCTGATTACAAAATCCTTCAATCAGGATTACGACCACACCACTTATGTTACGGGTGTTAGCATTGTTAAGAAAATTGGAGAATCTAGATACAGTATTCCCTCGATTTACGATGTCTCGATTTTCGTTGTTTCGATTAACGTCGTCAAAAATTTTTTTCCCTTCAACTTCCATTTGCGGCGTCATTCGATTTACGTCACCTCTGTTGTTTATAAACAAAATCAGGGGAATTCCCTCTTTAAAAAAATTCAATACATAGGATAAAAATTTAATTAAATTTAATAATTTAATTTAATTTAAATGCATCTGTTAGTATAATTTATTTGAAATTCGATTTAAGTCGTTTCGATTTACGTCGCCTTTTTCCGGAACATTCTATGATGTAAATCAAGGGAATACTGTACTAATGTTTTGATTTTTGCATCGCTTAACATTAAAATTATAAACAAAAATACAACAACAAACACTAGCGTAAAAATGGTGAACAAGTAAACGAATATGCAACACAACTAACACAATAAGAATAAATGTAAACAAAAATACACAAACAAAAATAAAGAAACAACGTTGTTAACATTTACAAAGATTTCGGGAAGGCGAAGTCACAAACATTTGCATTCAAGAACATTACTCTGCCATACACAAGGCAAGGCAAAACAGGCGATTGAATTAGTGAAGGTCAGTCAGTATTATGTGAAGACGCAATGCATTTTAAGAGAATAATCGTGATACAAAGATCTGTCATATAATTGCCTAGTAATTGTTATTGTTTATGCAAACGGTATAAACAAAAGAATAACAAAGAAAAGCAATTGTTGTTGCTTACGTCAAGTAACGAAATTTTGAGAAATTTTTCATGGCAATTCTGATTTACATTGCTGGGAGAAAGGCGTCGTAAGAAATTTGGTTTTTGTTCAAAATGATTTGATTGGGATTGGAAGCAACCACCTTTATCTAGTAGTCGCCGTAGTCTAATAGGTAGTGTATTGGCTTATAAGGCGAAAAGTCCAGCTTCGTATCTCAGGTCAGGCATCAAAACGAAATATAGAAAAAATATTTCTGCGGCGACTACCTCTCAGCAGATTTCTGGCAAAAACTCTGAGAGTAAATACAATTGCCATGAAAAGTTTTTCAAAAATATGTCGTTCGTAATCGAGTTCAAACTGTAGGTTCCGCCACTCATGTATAAAATTAACACACAAGTGATGTGAAAAACTAGGTCGTAATCCTGACTGAAGGGTTGTAATTGCCTACCCTACCTATTAGAATAAACGGTTCAACACACTGTGGCTTGTGTTTCACAATTCAATTAAAACAATGGAATTTTATTCTAAGGAGAAAAGAAGACTTATTCCCCATTCGTAATCGATTGGACAGTAGCACTTACAAAAAGTATTCGTTATCTAGTCCAGCTAATGCGTTTTTAGGCCCAAAGAAAAATAAAAGCATTGCTAATGGCTAATTGACCTCTAATAAAAGATAGTGTGTTCTGATCCATGAATACAGAGGAGTTGCTCTACAATTTATTTTAAAAGTGCCTGAAATAGTTTTCCAATTTTCCATTGCTTTCATCTAAAATTCTACACCACAATTATCGATGCCGATCAAAAGTAATCTCTTCCCTTAATTTACATTCCCTATTAATAATTAAAAATATATATACGCGTAGATACTAAATAAATTATTTATATCGGTGTTGGCATCACAGTATAATCCTGATGCAAACTTGACTTAACCGTATCGTATACTGGACGTGAACCATCATCGGGCAGTGCATAGACATCCGGTGGCACACATAAGGATTGCAATTTCGAAATGTACGAATCGAATGGCTCGTGATGTGGATAGCCAGCCGGATGGTGTACTGTATAGGGATGATGGCCCGTAGAACTGTGTGGCGGTGGAGGAGGTGGTGGCGGTGGTGGATGCATACCGCTCGACAATGGATGCATTGAACTGCCATACATGGGTACAGCAGAACTAGCAGCTATAGTTGTGGTAGGCAAAGGCCCCGGTGGTATTAATGAAGGATGTGTTGCATAGGCGGCAGTATGTTGATTTGAAACGGCTGACCCAGTAGAAGCCGTAGATAAGGCATTACCGGTTGTAGTAACCGAATTATGGCCATTAGGTGGTATGCGTACATGTTCGAGTAGAGTGATAACATTATTACGTAAACTTTCGTAATAATTGTTGATTTGTGTAGGAGCAGAGGTGGCTATAGAGGATTCATAATTGCTGGAGCCACCGCTACTTACTCCTGATGGACCTCCTTGTGGAATATTTGCTGTTGAAACGGATCCTACTCCAACACCTACTCCTACACCTACTCCTCCTCCCCCTAAGTGACTGTTGAGGCCGGTGAAGGTGTTCGTGAGTCCGTTACTGGTGCTGTGGGGGTTAGCGTTGCTTCCGCTGTTGTTGTTGTTGCTACTGCCGTTGCTGCTGGTGTTGTTGCTGCTGCTGCTGCCACTGCTGCTGCCGTTGTTGTTGTTGATGTTGCTGTGGCTGTGGCTGTGACTGTGGTTGGTAGCATTGTTGGCGACTGTAAGCGCACTGTCTGTGGTTGTGCTGGAGGCGACGGCAGCAAGAGCTGCTGTTCCTCCAGCACTGCTAGTCACCGAAGCGAGAGCACGCTGTTGATGAGCACTCAGCGGAGAAGTCTCCTGAAAGCATAAGAAGCAAAAATGAATTTTATTTGTAAGTACAACGATTTAAATTGCCTGCTAACTAAAGTATTTCAAAAAAAAAATAAATTTGAAATAAAATTTTGTAAAATTAAAAACGTTTAAAAATGTAAGAAATTAATAAAAAAGAAAAAAACATCAAATATAGCTTCCATAAATTAAAGTTTTTTGATTAAATGTTTCACCGCCAAACATAGCATAAATGCGTGAAAAGTGGCGATTTATGACAAAGCACTAAGGTGACTGACCTCAGTGATGTCAGATCGTCCAATGTGGTCAATGAAAATTAGTAGCAATAAGGTTTCTACCTTCCTTATAGAAAAAATTTATATGTGATTGACTTGAGTCCTTTTAGAGACTCTCCGAGGGAAAAGCCTTTTGCAAAAAGTGTATTAAGCCATCCGGCTTACCATAGTAGTACTACATAGAACATAGAACATAGAACATATTGGCGTCATATTCAATATATTATCCAACTACATCATCTGATCCGAGTCCGAATCTCATAGTCACTTGTTGTGTGAGTTTGTTAAATGAGGTTTTAAGCTCTTCAGGTGAAATGAGCAAATAACACTTCATGTTGTCTGTGTAATTTTATTCTTGACTAGTTGGACCTGCAGTATAAACTCGACTCCGAACGATAGATTCTTGAGAAGCCTTTTTATTTCAATTTTATTTACACACACACATTGCATAAAACTTACCTACATACTTAAGTAGTTTTTACAACACTTTAGACAGGATTACAACCCAGTTTCTCACAGTACCAAGAACTGGTGGGACTTAAATTTCAAATTCGTCTCCGAACAATCAGTCGTTCGTTTTTTAGAAATTTTTGATGCAATTTAGTAAGGATTATAACCCAGTTTTTCACACCAACAATGTTGTGTGTGTTAATTTTATTTATAAATGGCGGGATCGACAATTTGAAGTCGACTCCGTATGACAGATTTTTGAGAAACTTTTCAAGGCAAAAGAGAAAATGAGAGAAAGCCGCCGAAGGAATATTTTTCATATTTCATTTTGTGTAGACCTGATCTAATCTAGTGTTTGAACTGCGGGCTCTCGTTTAAAAAACTAACACTTTTTCATTAATCTACAGCGGCTACAACTAACTGAATTCATTTGGTTAAAAGTAATTCCAATAAAGGGACCGCCAAATAACTTTTCTTTTTTTTTGAAAATGCTTTAAAAAAAAACTACCGAATATTTTCTCAAATTTCTATTTTTATTTGATAGTACAATTCTTCCGGTTTGTAATGGAAAATAATTTCATTCAAATGGCTGCCTCGGCAGACCATGCAGTAGTCTACACGAACGGTCAAATTTTTTAGCACATTATCGATTGTGAGCAGCTATATTTCACCAATGGCTTCACGTTTATTATCCTTTAAAGCATCAATTGTATCTGGTTTATCGGCGTAACACATGTCGTTGACGGCACCCCACAAATTATAGTCCAACGGTGTCAAATCGCAGATCCAAGGTGGCCAAACGACATCAGCTCTGCGGCTGATAATCCGATCTTCAAAAACAAGCGCAAAACATCGAGTGTAGCTTCGGCTGTTTGGCACGTAGCGCTGTCCTGTTGAAAGCAAATATTGTCTTTATCCTCCTCTTCAATGTTGCCAATTTTTTCAATTTTTATGAACAAAAATTCGTTCAACATAGCCCGCTTAAGATCGCCATTGACTGTAACGGCCACTTCTTGCTCATTTTCGAAGAAAAATGGACCAAAATCCGCACCAAACAGTGACTCGTTTTGGGTGCGACGACTTTTCAGTATATGCGTGCGGGTTTTGCTTGTTTACATACCCGCCAAGATCAAAATGAGCTTCATCTGAAAAGATGATTTTTTTTTTGCCAAAATCGGCATCTTCTGTAAGTCGATTGCAGGCCCAATTAGCATAGCGAAAACGCATTGGATTGTCAATATTCGTTCAGCGGAAGGATAAAACTAATTATCTGTCAAATCAGACATAAGCTAAGTGTTTCCATTTACGAAATAAGCACTAGCTGAAAAAAAAACGTTAGATGCCGTACCCGATAGATCTTAAAATGCTTTTGAAATTGTTTGATCCCTGCTTGCAATAAGCGAGCTAGTTTTCAGTGTTATTTGCGGTGCCCTTAGTGGGAATTGAATTCAACGTTGAATGAGGTAATAAATAGATTGGCTAACGGGAGAGAGAACTTGGACATGTAGAAATATTTCCTTACAATAGGTTCTGGTATTGTAATGCCATCAAAAATTTGGTATGTATAGAGTCCTTTTGGAACTCTACTATTTGGACGAATAGTGAAAGTAAATGAAATGTATTTCACGATGCCCTAAATGTTCAGAATTTAGGAACAAACTTCTCGCTTAGCTTATAAGTGTTGTTCATTTTGATATCTATACGAACTATATTAACTCCGAGATTTTTTTCTTAACTTGTAAATCCCTTCGAAAGAAAATTTAAGTCCTCCTCTGTTTTCTTTTGGCGATTTAAAAATAATTTTTCAAAATTTAGACAAGCAATCTTATTAATTGCAGGAAAGTTTACATAGATGCAAACATCTAACCATCTAGGTATACCTCCACAACCCACACAAGTTAATGTAGAATATAAAAGACAATTTTAATAACTTTTAACAGTTAACTTTTCATCATAATGCGTTTGTGTTACATTAAATTGAATTTCATTCAATTCAATTTTGGTTAATACAAGCAAAAAGTAACAAAGAGACAAAGAAAATCCTAAAAAAAAACGGGAAAATCAACTGCAATAACGTCAGAATTATTGTGAGTGCACTTGAGTTCAATGGGGGAACCAAGAAAAGAACGAAAAAATCATCCAAAAATGCACACACACACAAACGATTTGTATTTAATGGAATCACAAATACTTGTTCATGTAAAGTATTTACATGAAATTCACTTCAGAAAATACGATAAGATGGTGATGGAGATGAGAATGAAAAGTGAAGAATATTTATATAAAATAGTACAACAGCACAACAACAACAACAATAATTATATACAAAATGTTACATAAATTGTATACAACACAGTAATGTATGGATGAAGGAAAATAAAAATAAAAAGGAAAACATTTTTATGTGACGCCCTTTTTTCTTTGTTATATAAACGAAGGCGAAAGAAAAAAATTTGAAAAAAAAAATTGAGGAAAGAAAATTTTGTACTTTGGGGCTATTTGTCAGAAGAACTCCCCATTTACCCACACAGTAAAAATACATTTTAAGGGTAGCAAATGCTGTTGCTGTTGCTGTAGTACTGTAGTGTGTTGTATTGCTGTTGTATTGCGATATGTTTTTCGTATTTATTTGTATGCTGCTGTTACTGTTTTCATTGGTATTTGTTTGCTTGTTGTGCTGTGTTGTGTTGTGTTGTAACTGCTGGCACAATGGGAGACTCCTAAAAGTAAACACACACTTGCACACACAGAGAATTACTCTCTTACAATTTGTATTTTATGTTGGCCTCCTCCTTGGGGAGGCTAAAAGGTTAACATAAGTACTTGAACATACACACACATATTCCTGAGTGATTTGACAACAACAAAAACGAAAAATAAAAATACCAGAGAGCAAGAGCAATAGTGAGAGTAGGCAAAAGCAAATTGATTTCATATGTGTGTTCATAGTATAGGTGGGAGGCTCTTTGTATGATGTTGTTGTAGTTGTTGTTGTTCTTGATGATGATGATATACACAGAGCCTCCTTATATTGCTTCTCTCTCTCTCTGTTTATATATATTTTACTCTCTCTCCCTCCCTCTTTCTCTTTTTCTGTGGTAAAGGTAAAGGTGTGGTGTGTGTATTGGGAGAACAATCAGTTTAAACATTCGTTTTTTTTCTGCGTACATGTTTATACATTTAAACAAGTGTGAGTAAAATTACCAACGAATGTACTCACACACACATACAAACACACTCGTCTGTGTATTTATATTCAATTTATTCCAATTGCATTTTGCGCATGGACATTTCATGTGTATGTGTATGTATGGGTGAGTAACAACGACTACCTTTAGGGAATTTTTGTATTGTTTTATTGTTGTTTTTCGGTTTTGTAGCACACTTTTAGGGGTTGTTGTCTAGAAAAATATAAAGAAGCTTTCTTGTTGTTGCTGCACTGGAAAGTAAAAAAGAAAAATAAAAATTGCTTGCATAAGAGACTTGCATTGTAGAAAAATGAACATTTTCATTGGTAGACTTTTGTTTCTATTCGTATTTTACTTAAGCTTCTTATTTTTGTTGTTATTTGTTATACTGATTTCAATCGTGCTTGTTTTTTTGTATTTTTGTGTATTTGTAATTGACATGATGAAACATTTAGGTGGGCTTAAGTACAATTTTTTTTTGTTTTGTTTTGGTCCTTCTCCGAAATCTACGCCATTTTGAAAACAGTAATAAATAAATTGTTGTTATTGCAGTACATTTCGAGCGAGAGTGATAGAGAGAGAGAGCACCGTAGGGTGTTTGAGAGAGTGAGATAGTAAGAGAAATGCAATTACATGTAATGAGATATTATTGTATGCAATTTGTTTCACTTTTTAACTGTAATAGCTTAACAATTTTTCTCTTCTTGATATGCAATAAACGTTTACATTTTAAAATGGCAAATATTTTAATTATAATTAAATTTGTAATGACGATAAGATAAGACATTCATTTAATTAATTGGCATTATTATTATGAGTTTATTTCTGAAAATTAAATTTTTTTTAATTAAATTTGTCAGCCAGAAATGTATTATTTACGATATTCTAATCATGAGCTGCAAATCGTAATGCGTACAAAGTTTTCAAGGAAATTGAATATATTTTGTTGATCAATAGACATTATTTGAATGGAATAATACTTGAAATTATTTATTATTCATATAAGTTTATTGATTTTTGCCACAATCGACTACTAATACACTCCGCTAACAATGTGGATTTCACTTAAGAAAAGCTTTTATACTAGAATCAGTTTCTTACCACAGTTATTTAAATTCTAAGGCGATATTTGAACAGCAGCATGTTAAATCCAAGACTACAATATAGAGATATTTGGAAAAATTACACCAGAATTCAGGCTAGAGCAAGTCGACTATTGACCATGTTAACATCTAACGTTCCATAGTTGAACAATCTGTTGTATAGAGTTCGCCTTACTGATATTGAAAAGGACTTTGACAGCCTAAGTTATAATATAATTTGGAGCTCATTTACGTCAGAAGTGCCCCGCAGACTGAACCTACGTTATAAGTTTCTCCATTGAAAAGAAATTGTTGATATGGGAGATAGTTTAGCAGAAAAATAAAGTTAGAAACTGCAATTCTGTAAGGTTGTGTACCGTTTACCTTCTACAGGGAATGCTGTAGAATTGAATCCACATGAATAAAGAATGAGAATGTTTGGAGGTCCAAATGAGAAATCTGAATCCGAAGCCATTTCCTTGCTCTTCCAGGCTTTATTTCTTCTATTAGCAGATGATTTAAAGGTTCTAAGAGAAGTCACCGTAGTCTAGTAGGTAGTGTGTTGGGTTATTAGATATAAGGCAGCGGTTTCAAACCCCAGATCTGATATCAAAACGAAAATATGAAAATATTTTTTTGGCAACTGCCCCTCAGCAGAAAAATCTGAGAAATAAATAAAAGAAATAGCCATGAAAAGTTTCTCAAACAATCTGTCGTAAGGAGTCAATTTTAAACTGTAGGTTCTGCCAGTCATATGTAAAATTAATACACACTATATAAGTAGCGTGATAAGCCAGGTCGTAAACCTGACTGAAGTATAGGAATGACGAATTTTGTAAGTATGGAAGAGATGATCGAAAATAGATACAAAGCCCTTTACCACAATATATTGATTGAAACCTTTTTAAGAGGGGCCATTAACTAATACGATATTCGTTGTTTATGTTCGAGTGCGAACTACAATTGTAAAGATTAAAATTGAAACAGCAATAACTATTTTTATGTCTTATCCTTAGCTTTTAAGAGTCCAAGACATTATACACGAGTACTTCTTTTCAATTTACATACCGTGCTATATTAATCTATAATATAACTAGCTGGTCCAGCGAAGTTTTTTTATTGCTCAAAACACGTCACATTATATATTCATTATAATATGCTGCATAAAACACTGATGAAGTTGTAGTTGTTGTAATCGCTCCAAACAAAAGTTGACAGACATACATGATATATATGTATGTACGTATATATGTAGTTTATAAACTATCGAATTAGCCGAATTATAGGTATCTCTTAAAGGGGGAGGATTGCACACACCCATTTTTGGTGACTATGTCGATATCGAATCTACGAACTTTTCCAAAAAACTGCATTCGTCTACGATCACTATGTTCCTAAATATTCTATTTTAAAGGTTTGCCACGCCTACTTTTTGGTATTATATTTTTTAATTTTTTAACCTACCTAACCTGATAAGCTTTCGAATAAAAAAATAAATGGTTTTTAAAATCGCTTCAGTAGTTTAAGAGTTATAGGTACCATTTGAAGGGGAGGGTTGTCCCACGCCCATTTTTGGTGGGAATATTGATATTGACTTTACGAACTTATTCACCAAATTTCATTCGTCTACGATCAATATATACTTAAATATTTAATTTCAATGATTTGTCACGCCCTCCTAATGTTTATGGATATGAAAAATAGATGTTGTATGGTTGTCAGACCTATGCGATATGGGCACAATATTTTATGAATTCGGTCGATCCATTTTGGAGAAATTTAAACCCCTAACAACGTGACACGAGCAATTTTATATATTAGATGTAATAATCTAAAGCTTGAAGTCGCCGTGGTCTAGTAGGTAGTGTGTTGGCTTATTAGACGTAAAAGCCAGGGTTCGAGTCCCAGGCTAGACATTAAAACAAAATACAAAAAGTATTTTTTCGGCGATTTCCTCTCAGTAGATTTCTGCCAAAAACTCTGAGACAAAATCAAATTTCCATGAAAAGCTTTTCAAAAATCTAACGTTCGGAGTCGGCTTTGCCCTGTAGGTCCCCCCACTCATGTATAAAATTAACACACACAACACAAGTGGTGTGAGAAACTAGGTCAATAATCCTGACTGATGAGTTCTAATGACCAATTATGTATGTTATCTAAAGCTTAGATGTTTTGCTAAAATTTCTTCACTTCACAGGGTCATTGACCCATAGTGCAAAATTGTTTGTGTTTTGTTCAATATTTTTTTTTTATTTTTTGATAAAATATTTCATTTTTAATTATTCATTTCCGCGGTTTGTTCTTTTTCGCCTTTATTAAAGCATTTTAATGAGTCGGGAAAATCATTTCAAAGTAAATCATAGAAAAAAAATGTAAAGCAAAGTATGAAAAATTAAAAGAAGTACAAAGAAAAAAGACAAAAAAAAACCAGAAAAGTTTGTTTGTGAAATGAAAAATAATAATAAAAAAAAACTTTCTTTTTAAATTAGTTTTCAAGGACGTCTCAAAAGTCTTGATTTGGTTTGAAGTTGGTTTTTTTCCTCGTTTTGGTTTTTTTTTTTTTTTTACAGGAAAAAGTAAAAACTGGAAAAACATTCATGAATTTTTCGCCGTGCCATAATAGTAAATGAAAAACAAATGGTTGAACAAAGTTTAAAGTTTTCTAACACAATAAAACAAACTTTGTTTTAACGCGCCGCCGTAAAGTTTTGTGCTTTCAGTGGGCCACAAACTCACTTGCCTTGTGCTAGAACTCCGAAATGCCGAAACCCAAACACATACAAGTTCTAATTTCTCGACAAAACCTTTTTGTGGCACGGCTGACACCAAGACGCTTCGTTTTTGTTTTTTTTTTTTATTTTATATGGGGCTGGTGTGGTATCTTGTCTACAAAGCAAGGAAACTTTGTTTTATTTAAATTATTATTAACTTGGCTTTTAAACCAAAAAGGAAGAAAAATATGGTTAAAGCATAGAAGAAGAAGAAGAAAAAAAACAAAAACAGTCACCCCTCTAGTGTTTATCAAAGTTTATCAATTAATTTTTATAGGAAAGTAACAACTTTTACTCCTACTAATGCCAAAAGAAAGAAAGAGAAAAAAGAAACTTTCCTTTTCCGGTTACAGTTTCGGGTGTGAATGAACGAACGAACCAACGAACGAGTGAACGCTTACATTGTCGCAAACTTTTTAACACGTTTTTCATACACAAATTTTTTTTGTTTTAATTTTTGAAAAAAGAGTTTAAAAAAATTAAACAAAACCCATTGGCAGGCAGACAAAATTATAAATAAGGAATGAACGAAAAAAAAAAAGAACTGAAAAATATTTAAAAGCTACTCAAATACTTAGTTGATATCATAGGTTTTTGGTGAATTGATTTGGTATTTGCCTCAACGAACCTGAGCCTACGTACCCTATCGCTGGTGTTCAATTGTGTTTCCATGGCATTTATGTCCGATTTTAAACGCATCATTTGTGATTCTACACGGGCATTTTCACGCTGCAATTCCGTTATTTCAGCCTCTAAACTATTCAAATCCTCACCGGTTGCAGGGTCATGACGTGTCACCGAATTAAGATCATTGGTAACGGCCGATGAGTTCGAAGAGGATGATGCCGATTGCAAACTATCCGGCAATAGGCCAGTGGTTGTTGATATGGCCGCTGAAGAGCTAGGCCCCAAGGGATGATTAACCGCTGCCACTGGACCCACTGAATTCATCATCATTTCCATGCCTAAAGTAGATTAGAAAATAAGAAAAAAAATTATTTTTTTTTTTAAATTTCCTTGTAAATTTCTTATAAAATTTCGTGAGCGTGTGCTAAGAAATTTTCATATTTTTTTTTTGCTTTTAAAAATTAATTTCTTTTTTTTTCTGTGTTTTAAACAAACTTAAAGGAAATGAAAATTGCTTAATAAACATAACATAACATATGCATATACTCTCTTACCTTAAACATCAACTCAATTCATATATTTTTTCTGTTCTTTTCTAAAACCTGTAGGCACTTTAGGCACGTTATTTAACTTGTCTTTGTTAGAAAGTCTTTGTTTTTTTTTTGTTATGGAATTAGATTTTTTTGTTTTGTTTTTTATTTTCTTGTGCTAATAAAATTGATTTTAAAAGCTTGGTTTTCTGTTTTTTTTTTTTTAAATCGTTGTTGTTTCTTGCTTTGTTTTTGTTGTTCAAAATTTTATTTACAAAAAAAAAAAATATTTTCTTTCTCTTCTCTTAAATTATTTACACGCTTTACAGTAGATATTCAGCGCCGATACAAAATGTGGCATAATCTAAAACCGAATAAAAACAACGTACACAACGCATCATGAAATGAAAAGAAAAATAAGAAGATTAAAAAATTAATAAATTAATTAAATATCGTATTCAAAATTTCATTTTGTTTTTGATTTAATTTCGTGTCAAAAAAAATTTTTTTATTTTTTTTGTTCTTAAGGGAAACAGTGTATAAAAAATTTGCTTAGTTTTAAAGGGTGTTTGTTAAAAAGTGTTGCTTTTGTTAGTAAACAAATCATAGTGTATTGTTTTATTATATCAAACAAATATTAACAAAATCAACTAAAAAAAAGAATAATTTTTCATTTTCATTGAATTCAAAGGAACAAAAAAAAAAGAAAATTTGTTAGCACACGCACACAACTTAAGAATAATTTCTTTTTTCTAAATTTTTTACTACTACATACTACTACCTAAACTACTTTTTTTTTTTTTTTGAAAAATAATGGTGATAAAATAATTTTTGATTTATTGCAATAAATTAAATATTTAAACATAATATTGCTTAAGGGAAAATATGAAAAATTGCTTACCAGTATAGCCTTTGGGATACACCATGGTGACCTCATCGAATTTGGGTTTCTTAATAGCCTGGGAATGCGGAACCACAGCCTAAAAAAGCATTGAAAATAATAAACAACATAAAAATCCATTTAAAGTATGTAAATTTACTTAAGAAAAATATCAACAACAGAGAAACCAAATTATCCTGAAAAACTGTATCAATGGTAGTAAAAAAAGTTCCCTACATGGAAAACTTTGTAAGTTTAGTTTTTTTAGGACTGTAATATCTATTTTTAAATTTAAATGTTGGAACTATCTAACTAAAATACTGTTATAAAAAAAAAATAACTTTGATCTTAAAGGTAAAATGTAAAACAAAAACATAAGTGGGTTTTCACAAAAGACAATTAATTACGTTCATGTTATGCCGTTTTTAACTTTTAACTCTTTGTAATATATACAGTGAGCGTCAAAAGAAACTGTACAATAAAAAATATACATTAATGAATTATCGTTATTTTTATTTTAAAATTGTTTCATTGCCAATTTATAAAATTGATATAAAAAAATTTCGAAATATTATCAAATTTTTACGGGTACTCTCCTTAAGTTGTAAAAGTTGAGTTTTGTGTTTCTTAGAATTTTATCCTTAGTTTACAAATTCTTTTGACGCTCACTGTATAATTGTTTTGGCCCATAACTGCTACTTTAGTACATAATTCTACTCCAATACAAGCTTTACGGCCTAGTTTCTCACACAAATGATGTTGTGTGCATTAATTTTATCCATGAGTTACGGGATTTACGGATTTCGATGGAAGATAAAATAATTTTTTTTAATGTAAATTAGACAGAAGACTTCTGATCGTTAAGCGCTGTTTTTGTTTTTTCAACAAGTTAGAACTAAAATTTGAACACACACTACCCAACCCTAATGGCAAAATAGCTCAAACTGTCTGAGGCCATATTGGTTTCTTCTTATACTCGTTGTCAACAAATGAACTGCACATTAAAAACTTATAGAATTTATATCCAAGTAGATTCCACTCGCTTTTGGAAGTGGTTTCCATTTCTTACTTCGATTTCGTTTTTATGCACTACAGAGAATTCTAAAGAGCAACCCATTATGGCACCATATAGTATTCAAAAGACTTTCGAATACAAAAAAATTGGAAATTATCGCATCCATCCAATTTATCTAGTGGCAATCCAAATACCAAGTTGACGCCTGTAGAAGGCTGTAAAATGAGGCATGCTGTTTCAATAGTAAAGACCTTAAAGTCTCCACTTGGCCAAAATTTATCTTAAATTCCAATTTATGGAAACAGATTAAAGCCTATGGCAATTACTAATATAATGTAGAACAATGTAAGAGCGAACACCCATAACATGTGGAAAATAATTTTTTGGAAATTACTTTAACGGATAATTGGTTTATCGAGTTCAAATGTTTTACCTAGCAAAGGCCCAGTTAATGAGAAGAATTCTCGACAACAAACTCATATTATTCTAGTTCAAAACATGGACAATGTGTACAATTATTCTTTACAATTTTCGAAATTATAAAATTCAACAAGACAGTTCAATTATCTTCAATTAGCGCCATGTATCATAGACAATTAATTGTCAGTTGAACTTTTTTGGCTAACTTGACAATTCCGATCAATCATGTTAATAGCAATATCGGGTTGTAGTCTAAGCTATGCATTCCAAATTAGTGTTCGACAAAGATATCGATCAATGGTTATTTAAATTGCTTAGAGTTAGATTCTCCAGATGACATTATAATGCAACCGAAATAGCAATAAGACTCGATTTCCTGTCGTTACAGCGTATTTTTTATCTATTATACTCCATAGCGAAATCTAAAGCCGTTTTAACCCCGGGACTGAATAAGTCTCAAAAGATCTGCAACAAAAAAATTTTAACTTTTTCTGTTTTTGGTGTGATTTACGATAAAGAAAATATTCAAAAGATGACCTTAAAACTAATACAACCAATCCTAGAACATGTAGTAATGTCGCATATATACATAATTGGTCATTACAACACTTCAGTCAGGATTATTGACCTAGTTTCTCACACCAGTTTAAAGTCGACTCCGAAAGATAGATAATTTTTTTTGAGAGACTTTGATAGCAATTTATTTACTCTCAGAGTATTTGCCAGAAATCTGCTGATTTTTTATAATATGATAATTTTTGTATATTATTTTGATGTCTGGCCTGAGACTCGGACCCTGGCTTTACGTCTAATAAGCCAACACACTACCCACTAGACTACGGCGACTTCAACTAATGTCATAAGTTGCCATTTAATTAGAATATAGGGTTTATAACCGTCGGCTAAAACCATGTATAGCTACAAATTCATCATTTCATATTAATTTTATTAAATTTTTATTCCAACTCACCATCAAATTTCATCGCTGTAGCAGCTGCTACAGCTGCCTTATGCTGTTCCACTGTGCCGCCGGCTTCTAAAACACGCATTTTATTGCGATTGGCAATAGGGCAACCAGAAGCACTATAAGAAATTGTTAAAAAAGCAAACAAACAAACAAATACACACAGACATTATTAAAGGAATTAAAATTAAATAGTTTAAATGAATAAAATTAAAATTTTTAAATTCATTGTGTTTTTAAAGAAGTTTTTAAGAAAATTTTTAAATTCCAAAAATTTCAATCTAACCTTCGATGTGATAAAAATTTACCGGTGGAATGTCCAGAGCCATCACAACCTGGTATGGGACATCTAAAAGAGGGATTATTATAAAAAAAGCTGCCTCTACCTTTTCAAAATGTATAAGAGAAGCTAAAAACGTATGTCCAGTTGTTGTTAATACAAACTGGACAATTTTGGAAACCACAATGCCTAGGTTTACTTACCTTAAAGGCTCTGAGTCTTGGCCATCACGGGGCTTACTTTTAGGCTTATTGGCACGTGGACAACCCGATAGACTGCGATGTGATGAATAGTTGCCGGTTACATGGCCCGAACCATCACAGCCAGGGGTGGGACATTTCAATTCCTGGGAATGTGGTTGCAAGTGATTGCGATCTGTGCGTGGGCAACCGGTCAAACTAAAAGAAAAAAGAAAATTTAAAAGGAAAAACACAAGAAAAAAAACGCACGCAGATGCCAAAAAGAAAGGGAAAGGAATGGGAAAGAAAAACTTAAAATTAATTTTTTTTTTGTTTTCGGTTTTCGTTTAGTTTTATCACTTATCCAACACTTGTGTAAGTGCTTTACAATAATGGAAATTAAAACAAAAAAAAAATACAAAAACAGAAGAGAAAAACTTTAGTTTTTAATCAGTTTAATAACTAAAAATCAATCTAGTTTGAAGAGTTAAAGAATTTGAAAATCAATTTCAAATAAGGAGTGTGCACAAAAAAAAACTGGACTTACACTTTTCGTTATAGAAATAAAACCTAAGTGGCGGATTTTTTTTCGTTTTATATTTCAATTAAAGTAAATAATATTTGAATTCTTTTGTGTATAAAATTTTTTTCAGAGCATCCAACTTTTTGAGCCACTTTTTTTCCAGACATTTTAGGGTGTTTTAGAAAAATACGTATTATTTTACTTAATTTGTTTTGGTCGGCAAATCCTTTCTCTCAATACTCAAAGACTCTTTATATTGTTTTATTCTTACCTTAGAAACTGTTTTTTGGTTAACACCTGCGAGCCTAGCAACCGTTTTCTGTAAGCGTCATGGTTTTTCATTGAAAATTTCAATTATTTTTTACGACATTCTTGTTGGGTGGCCATTTTCAAAAAACTAATTTTGCTATTGCAATGAAACAATGTAACGGTATTCATTTTTTTCTTCAATTAAGCTTAAAAGTAGACCCATTTTTTTTTTTTGTGCGCACTCCTTTTTTGTTTTTATATATAAAACCAGCACTCAGGAGATGACCCCTACTCATGCAGTGCGTTGTGCAGGTTTTTTAGGAAAGGTGGAAAGAGAGAGGGAAAATGCGAACGGTAAGGAAACGAGTTGCTGTTGGTGACTAAAATGGTCAGTGCTATACCTTCACCATTAGACAGTCTACAGCAATCGTGCCCAAGAAGCCCTTAGTTTCTCACACCACTTATGTTGTGTGTGTTAATTTTATGCAGAAGTGGTGGGACCTACAGTTTAAAATCGACTCCGAACGACAGATGTTTGAGAAACAAGAAGTGAAAGAGAAGAAATCGCCGAAAAAATACTTTTTGTATCTTTTTGTTTTTGATGTCTGGCCTGGGACTCGAACCCTGGCTTTACGTCTAATAGGCCAGCACACTACCTACTAGACCACAGCATTCCTGTTGGTTGCCCATTTTCAAAAAACTAATTTTGCTTTGCAATGAAACAATGTAACGGTTTAATTTTTTTCCAATTATGATAAAGGTTATAAGCTTAAAAGTAGGCCCATTTTTTTGTGCGCACTCCTTAGTTTCCAAAAGAAGAGAATTTCTTACAAACCTATTAGGATACACATGAAGAAGCCTGTAATCAAGTAGGGAAGGGATTTTAAATGCCTTACTGATTAAAAACAAAGACTACATGAACATTTATTTCTTAAGTTTCTTCAAAAGTATGCTTAAAGTGAAGAGGACACTATTTTAAGGAAATTTTTAACATAAATTTTCATATTTTTTTTGTTGTGTTTCCTTCATTACAAATTAGATTTCGGGTTTGTTTTCATTATCATTAAGCATAGAGAGAGAGAGAGCGAAAAAGGTTTTATTTTATGTACGTTTAGATTAACCTTTAGACTCTAAGGAGTTTAGATTTTATGACTGTCCTGTTACATTACATTCTCACATCTTCATAAATATTAAAATTTATAAATAAAGACACCAGCCCAACAACATAGTATTTTGGACTTACAAATGACCATAAACCCCTTATGCCATCTACTTATCTTCATCCTTATGCTAAAGCTTCAGGATAACAAAGCCTGTTAAGTGTTATTCGGGCATATTTTCATTATTATTGTCATGCATTATTATCATTCATTAACATCATAATGATGTTTAATTTCATTTTATTTCATATTTTATAGTTACACTAACCATATTTCTTCTTCTTCCTCTACATACATTATGGTTTCAGAACAATTTCATCATGTCTACCTCAACACTATAAATAAAAACTTAAAACAAAACACAAAAAAGTAAAAGAAATTATAAAACTTAGATACATAAAATGGTTACCAGGATATACATTATGTATGTATGTATGTATGTATAGTATGCATGTGTATCTATGTATATCCTTTGTGTTTGTATGTAACATTGTTTTATTTTCATAGTTTATTTTTTTATATTTTTTTATACTAATAGTTGGAAGAAACTTGCCATTCAACTAACCTATCCTTTGTCTTGTCATGTTGCGGTATGTGTTGCGGTGGTGGCATTGAGTAACACGATGCTGGACTTGTCGAATAGCCGCCTGAGACTGGTGTCGGATATCCACCGGGACCAACAGCAGTGGCATAAGGATTGCTACATTGATATGCAGCCGCCGCACCATAACCATGATAGCCAGCTGGGGGATAATCACTCTGTACAACCATACCATAGCCGGGATGTGGTGAATAGCCTTAAAAGGATACATGAAATCAAAATAACATTTTAAATAGAAATCTGTCATAAACAGTTATTCTAAAGGAAATAAATTAAAAACAAAAAGAAAAAATTTAAAGGAAATTAAAATTCCCCACCGAATAAAATTTTTTATCCGAACAAAAATTTCTTTTTAATACGTAGCTTGACAGCTCTTTCCTTGAAGAAGAAAACATGTTTGTTACGAACAAGTCTCAGTTCGATTCGGTTTAATCTTCTATTTTGTCCGCACAAACTAGGACAGAGCTGCCAATAGGTTATGTTTTCCATACAGAGTTGAAATACGTAGCTTGACAGCTCTTTCCTTGAAGAAGAAAACATGTTTGTTACGAACAAGTCTCTGTTCGATTTGGTTTAATCTTCTATTTTGTCTCCCTATGGGTTATGTTTTCTATACAGAGTTGAAATCATGCTTTAAACGTAAAGTATGGCAACTTTGTTTTTCCAGACAAATTGTTCAAAATGAGCGAATAATGCCGAAGGAAACTCTCCGTAATAAACAATTTTTTATACGTAGTTTGGCAACTTTTTTTCTAGAAAGAGAAAACATGTTTGTTGCGGATTATATTTTCCCTCCAAAGTTCACTTGATCTGTCCATACAAATCATGCTTTAAACATAACCTATGGCAACTTTGTTTTTCCAAACAAATTTTTCAAAAAGAGCGAATTGTGCTGAAAGAAACTCTCAGTAACAAACAATTTTTGTTCGTATCTCACAAGCAAATTCCCCTTAACAATCTGAACACTTAACTTCTCAACTCAAATTATTCTACTTACCACTGGGATCACGATAACTATCGATATAATGCGAGCCACCACTGTCCGGGGTTGATTCACGACTATACGGCCGGGGACCACCTAAATGACCAACGAGACCAAAGCCTAAAGGACGAGGAGGACCACTAAAATCAACAGGTTCCATTGGAGGAGATCTAGCCGTACCGTTTGCTGCCGATGTCGGCAATCCTGGACCAAATCCTTGGGGATGAGCACCCACTACCACACCATCCGGATGGGCACCATACTGGGGACTGGTTATAATACTATGCGGCAGTCTGGTCACCGTCAGATCCAATGTTTGACCCGGGGGACTTGGCACTTGTGGACTGGCAACATTTGGACTGGCACCAGGCTGTGGGCTACCAGCACCGATACGTTGATTGTATTGATTGTGTGAAGCTGGCGAGTTGAAACCTTGCGGACTGGAGGATGTAACCGATGTGGAACCGGAAAGATCTACCACGGGAGCATTGGAGGGTGAGGGAGACCCACTTTGTTTGGGTTGCTGTTGTTGTTGTTGTTGCTGCTGCTGTTGTTGCTGTTGCTGCTGCTGCTGTGAACTTTGTTGCGTTGAATTTTGGGAGTTTTGTTGTTGCTGTTGTTGTTGCTGCTGCTGTTGCTGTTGTTGTTGCTGATTTTGATATGCTGCTGCTGCTGCTGCCGCCTGAGCAGCTGCCATTTTCACTGATAAATTAATAGCCGAGAAACCCGGTGGCAAAGGTCCCATGCTAGGATCATAATGATACATAGGCCTGGGATAAATCGGTCCACCATTGGCCATTTCATCATGTTCTACTTTTGCCATTAGCAGTTGTTGATCTTGCAAGTATTTCTGTTGCTGGGCTTGTAAATCATCTGCCGATTGCGAGAGATAAGGATACATATTTGAGGGCCGTTGACCATTACAATTGGGATCATAACGTTCAAATGCTGTGGCCAAGCCACTAGAGGCAGTTGATGAGTCTACATAAGAAGACGATACGCTAGACGATATTGAAGTGGGAGGATGAGGATCATAACTGCGTGTGTTAGGGGATATGTTGCCTGTATTACCATTGCTGGACGTTAACATATCCGAGCCACCATAAGCCGATGAAGTTTTATTCAATGAATCACCGCCATTGCTTACATGATGGCCATAACGTTGCATATGTTCGTATTGTTGATGTTGTTGTTGTTGTTGTTGCTGCTGTTGTTCCGTTGTAACATTATTCTGTTGGGTGTGATGGTCATTGTGATAACTTTCATTGCCATCGGCTGCAGCAGAAGTTGTATTGCCCGAAGACATCATTAGGCCGGAAGAGCCTTCTATGAATGGGCCACGTTGTTGATGTAAAGTTTGTTGCTGTTGTTGTTGGCCATTGTGTGGACTTTGCTGGTCATTAAGGCCATGTGTCTGCATGCCTACAAAACGATTCATATCGTTATGCGATGACTGTTGTTGCAGATTTCCGCTGGAAGAGTTGCCCGCCGCTTGACTTTGGTTGTTATTACCAGAAACCGTCGTTGAGGAATTGTTACGTCCCGCTGCAGTTGTTTCGCTCGTTAGATATGAATGCATTGGACTTTTATTGTATTCCGATTTAATATTTGCTACTGGACTAAATTCCGATTTAATTATCGGCATATTGTTTACGTTGTTGCTGCTATTGCTGCCGCTGTTGCCGCTATTGCTGCCGATACTTTTGTTATGTAAAGGACTTGTATTGGATTTCAGGCTATTGTTGTTGTTAATACAATTGCTATTGTTGTTGTTGTTGTTGTTATTGTTCAAATATTGATTGGAGGAGAGTTTATATTTATCCATATGATGTAAATCTTTAGAGTCTATTAAGAAAGTCAAAGAGAGAGAGAGAGAGAGAGAGAGAAAGAGAAAGAAATTGTATGCCTGTTAGAAAAACGTTATGAAATGATAAATGAAGGGTATTCACTTCAAACCATAAACATAAGAAATTGTATTCATATTGCAATTACAAACAAAGAAATAAAATTTCCATTATTTTTAGCCATCATTTAAGCCATGCCACCGACTACATACATAAGTTAACAAACCTTTGCGTTCAAATTTCAAATCACAACGACTACTCTCATCCTCAGGACAAGACTGATATTTCAATTGTTTCTTAAGCGCAGCAGACCCTTTTACAGCTTTAGGGCAACCGGACAGACTGCGATGAACACTACGATGAGGCTGTACATGGCCGCGACCATTACAACCCGGTGTGGGACATTTAATAATTTGCTCATGTAAAGCCAGTACTGGTGGGGGGGATATGAGGCAATTGCCAGCCAAAATAAACACGAGCATTGCGAAAAATAGGCAAAAACACAAAGAAAAAAACAAACAATATTTTGCAATAATTTCGCATTAATTAATCAATTACAAATACAGACACTCTAACACACATACACACACACACACAGCCACATATACCTACAGTTATACGAGTAGTCTTACACAATTATGGTAAGAGTACCTACATTGAAATCGTAGAATGGCAAGCAGTTAGAGAACAAGAGCAAGTTAAACGTAGCAAGACAAGAGTGAAGTTAGTAGTAGCTGAGTAGTAGTAGTAAGTAGTACGTTTGGGAAGTTATTAAAGAAATTTTACTTAAAATTTCAATGGGGTTGCGGAATAGAAGAGAAAAAGTGATTATTTCTCTTACCATAGACCTGTTTAACATGCAATTTTATTTACATTTAATAAATACACACACACACGCACACATACACACACATAGAAGATACTATTATTACTATACTTAGAGGAAAAAAAGAATTACAGAGGCAGAGTTTATGAAAAATAGTCAAGTTTCAGAAGAACACAAAAAAAAACATGCTTTTTAAGGAAATTTTCTTGATTTGAACTTACATTCCGTTGTGACTTTATCACGTTTGGGACAACCTGATATACTGTAAGAAGAATAATGTTTTTATGGAAAAAGAAAACACATTTTTTATTAAAACCTTTCGGTAATAACTAGTTTGGGGGGGTAGTAGTAATTAGTACCTTCTATGATGTGAATATAATCCAGTAATATGACCCTGACCATTACAATGCGGAGTGGGACATTTATTGCCATCTAAAAGCAGATTTTTTTTTTAATTTGGAAGTTATTTTAAGACAATATATTGATGAGAATAAACAAACAAAAAAAGAAAAGAATATACAGGAGATTTGGCAACGAAATTTTTAAAATTGAAAATAGATTCGCAAATAATCGATAAGTGATCTCAAATTAATATTTTTTTTTTAATTTTGCGATTGGAGTTTTTTTTTTTAAAAAAGTATCAGAACTTTGTACTCTTTTAATATTACTACTCGTACAACCTTTAATATTCAAAAATTAAAAATAACATATGTTGGTCTACTGACGCTCAGCGGAAACCTTCGGCTTTTAAGGGTTTCCCATGGATTTCTTGGAAGAAAAGTAATCCGCAATGGTATTAAATTGCAAAACCGGTACGCAATTAAGCAGTTCCGAAATGCTAGCATAACCAACACAGAGTCTAGGTCTAAGTTTATCTCTACTATCAGTTTTTAATATCACGAAACTTTGAAAGTATATTAGCCCTAGAAAGTTCCAAGTATATTAATAAAATATTGCAATCAACTAATGCCTGAAACTACTGCCTTTTGGAATTCTCACAGTTTAAAGTGTTCTTCCGGACTCGTCTATTAGACAATGCAGACTTATTTCAGGGGTACCGGAGGATGGCTTTGTATCTTCAACTTTATTTCTTATTTATCTTCAGGATCGGTTGTCTTTAACTACCAATCCCATCCACTGTAATTCCACATCTACACGTGGTTGATTGGATAAAGGATCGCACAAGGTATTATAAAGCAGCGCTATCCGCATAGGGAATGCTTTTTCTGTCCAAACTTTTGCTAACCACGTGCTATATACAGACAATCAAATTCTATCCCTTAATCTATTTCCCTGATTTCAATACAAAGCTTTGCATAAACAGGGGTCTGAAACCGCTACTAAGACGTCATCATACATTCATAATTGATCATTACAAACTTTCAGTTTGGACTAGTGTGAGAAGCTTGACACCACCTATGTTGTGTGTGTTGTGAGTGACGGTATTTACAGTTTAAAGTCGACTCTGAACGATAGGTTTTTGGAGAAACTTTTTCATGGTAATGACATCTTCCCTGCTGCTTTTAACTACGACTTGTTTTTGTGATATAAATCGCATTAACATAAGTTGAATCTAAATCGCCTGGACTACAAGTCCCATAGCATGCTGCTATCCGATATATAAACCAAGGATTATATGCGTAGTGAGCAACGTGTATTTGATAGATTTTAATCGAGAGTATTACGTACTGCATAAGGAGTCCAATTAGGTATATTTAGCACTATAGAAGAACTCAAATAACACACTAAAACTACCCTATGGTTCTACTACGTTTTTGTAAGGTTTATGTATTACAGACTTGTGAATTTCCGGAATTAAACTGCAAAGATGTTCACTAGATAGATAGATATGAAAAACTTTTAAAAGCGAAAACCTCTGTTAAGAAGCAATGAACATATCAAGAGCAAATACATCTTTTAGGGAAGACAATAATTGCAATAATAGCGCCCTGTTATTGAAGACCGCATTATCAACCGCAGAACTGATGTTGTTTGGCCACCTTGGAGCTGCGATTTGACACCGTTGGACTATTATTTGTGGGGTGCCGTATAAGATAAGTGTTACGCCGACAAGCCAGAGATAATTGACGCTTTAAGGGACAATATTCCTGAAGCCATTGGTAGTCTAGTAGGTAGTGTGTTGGTTTATTAGACGAAAGCCAGGGTTCGTGCATCAGGCCAGACATCAAAAGAAAATACAAAATTAACATACACAAATTATAAATTAACACACACAACATAAGTGAAGTGAGAAACTAGGTCAATAATCCTGACTGAAGGGTTGTTATGACCAATTACGTATGTACTGCACACAATCGATAATGTGAAAAAAATTTGGAGCTGCAATTTGACACCGTTGGACTATTATTTGTGGGGTGCCGCCAAAGATAAGTGTTTTAACCCGACAAGCAAGAGATAATTGATGCTTTAAAGGACAATATTCGTGAAGCCATTGGTGAAATATAGCTGCACAAAATCAATAATGTGCTTAAAAATTGGACCGATCGTGCAGGCTACTGCATGGCCAGCCAAGGCAGCCATTTGAATGAAATAATTTTACATAATTAACTGGAAGGATTGTACTTTCAAATTTGAGAAAATATTCAGTAGTTTTTTTTTTAAAGCATTTGGAAAAAAAAAAGTTATTTGCGGACCCTTTACTTACATACGTCTATAGTATCCACAAAAGCGACCATTGCAAACCTTCAATCAGTATTAAAACCTAGCTTCTCACAACACCTATGTAGCGTGTGTCAATTTTTATACATGAGTGGCGGTGTCTACAGTTTAAAATCGACTGCGAATGACATATTTTTTAGAAATTTTCTCTTGAGAGGAAGTCGCCTAAGGAATATTTTTTCAATACTCCGTTTTATTAAAGATGTTTGGGCTGGACCCATGTCTAATAATCCAACACACTATCTACTAGACTAAGGCGGCTTTCAGTGCCTTGTACTCTTTATATATTTTCGCTTTCTTATATTAAAAAGAATGTAAAGAAAGTAATAAGAATACCTTCTTTCAAATCAAATACTTTATAATTAATTAAATGAAAAAATCTTAAGAAAATCTACTAAAATTTCTTCTCAAGACATGCTTCATATCATGAAAGTTTTTTCCGTATTTATGTCTTCTATTTTTTTTTTTTTTGACGTTCAACATTTTCTATTTTTTGTTTTTTTATTTTTTCTAAATAATTAATTAAAATTTGATGGGGAAAACAGTTTTTGAATTATTTACTCACATGACACACGACAAAAAAGAAAAAAACCGTGAGGGAAAAATAGCACACCTACACATATGTATGTGTACACATACATACATACATACATATCCTTTAATGAAAATTATATGTATGTAATGCATGTATATGTATTGAGTATGATGGTAGAAAAAACTGTCTGCTTTTCTTTTATTTTCAAAGCTTTTCTCATGACAACAAAAATAAAACAAGGAAGCGGAAAGGAGTAAGAAAAAAAGGTAAAAAACTGTATCTAATGTCACATACACATACACACATACACTCATACAACCACACAACCTTATTATAAAATTCTAATAATATTTAAAATATTATCGTATATCGTATAAGAAGCGTAAAAGGGTTTCACTCTCCCCGCCATGTGAAATATTTTCCCATTTAAGGTTCTTCATCATGTGAACGTCAAGCTCTTGTTAAAGGTAGCATCTCATGAAAGAATGGAATGAGTGTGTATGTCACATATTAGAAAAACTTATCTCCGTCTAAATTGAATTTAATTAAAACCAACAACAACAACAAAACAAAAAAAGGGAAAGAACATTACATAGATACTTATAAATTCAGCATCAACAGCTACTTGCTATGCTTTTGATTTTTTTTAAAAATCTAGTGGCAGTGGCAATAGCAAAGAATTTTTGGAAAAATTTTATTTTATTTATGAGGAAACATTTTCATGATGGTCCTTATTTGTAAAGGTAAAATATTGTTTGCATATACACTTTGGCCTTGTCTCGCAAAAGTTTGATTTGATATCAAGACATTAATCACAAAATAATTTTATGAAATGCCAATCATTCAAGAGATGGGGTTCCTTCGCTCTTAAAGAGGCAAGTTACTGTGTTATATGATACAGTAAGTAACACAATTTGATATACAACATTAGGTTAAATACTTAAATAAGTTCTGGCTACACAAGTGGGTTTTTTTGATGCGATTTCCACTTTCGTCCATCGTAAATGTTGTTTCGGGCACTATTAACTGAACTTTATGGAAGCCTTCGCTTTATATAAAATCATACATAGTGTAGTGGGTAGTGTTTTGCGTTGTGTAGTGTAGATGTATGATCATGGTTCAAACCCCAGATTAAACATTTTCAACAAGACGAATTATAAAAAAAAAATATTTATTCGGCGACTGCCAGTCAGCAGATTTTTAGAAGGAAATTAAATAAAATTGCCTAGTAAAGTTTCTGAAAAAATTTTCGTTCGCAGTCGACATTAAACTGTAGGTCCCGTCATTCATGTATAAAAATTAACACACACAACATTGGTGAGGGGAGAAGCTAGGTCGTAACACTGACAGACGGATTCTAATGACAATTGATGTATGTATGTAAGTTGATCGAAACATCATCGCGACTACAGTGGCCATACTTACAGATCACTATGGTATGAGTAGACACGCGAAAAGAATGCCCCATCTCTTGCTCTTATTTTCCTCTCCGACCCTTGTCATTAATATCAAGGACATAGCCTCGTTCATGAGGCTTTCGGGCTAGTATTTCTCCTTGGTTCGGAGGAACTTGGTCAGCACAGGGACTGCGTTCACATTTTGTTTTGGTATTTAATTTTTTATCATTATTGAACCGAGAAAAATATCGGAATATTTAAAAAAATTGAATTCAACAAAAATTTACTACAATTTACTCTAATGAAGGACCCTAATGTAGGATATCGCTGCCTGAAAGCATCAGCACTAACACAAGTATATTTACATAATTGGTCATTAGAACCCATCAGTTAGGATTATTGACCTAGTTTCTTACACCACTTACGTTGTGTGTGTTAATTTTATACCTAAGTGGCGGGACCTACAGTTTAAAGTCGACTCCGGACAAAAGAAATTTTTTGTGAGAAACTTTTCATGCCTGGTTTTTTTTATTCTCAGAGTTTTTGCCAGAAATCTGCTGAGAGGAAATTGCCGTAGAAATACTTTTTGTATTTTGTTTTGATGTCTGGCTTGGAGCTCGAACCCTGACGTTACGTCTAATAAGCCAACACACTACATAGTAGACTACGGCGGCTTCTCACCGACTACCACACTACTATTATATTCCAAGGGCTATTGGATTAGTAATACCGTAAACTTACTAAATGATCATTGAAAAGATGAGCAACTTGGCTTTTAAATTAAAGTCAATTCGAAGTCTTAATGGTTTACGATAAAGAGGAGATTTTATTGAAATTATAAAGTGAAGAAGCGGGAATTAGTAGAACTTTAAAGCACTAGACTACCAGGGCAATCAAGCATAATTAATTTTTATTTTTTGTATTAATTACAATATCATAACAAATTATATTCGAATTGTTACAAGGAAAATAATAAAAAAAAGATTTAATAGGCTTACGCAAACCGAATAGAGTTTAGGGTGATTGTCGCACAAGCTACACACAAAACTAGCAGGGTATCATAGACCCTTTACACAACATAACATAATTGGTATTACAACCCTTCAGTCAGGATTATTGACCTAGTTTCTCACACCACTTATGTTGAATGCGTTAATTTTATACATGAGTGGCGAGGACCTACATTTTATAGTCGAGTCCGAACGACAGATTTTTTGAGAAGCATAGCAATTTTTGTTCTCAGAGTTTTTGCCAGAAGTCTGCTGAGAGAACGTCGCCGAAGAAATATTTTCATATTTTCGTTTTGATGTCTGACCTGGGATTCAAACTCTGGCCTTTCGTCTAATAAGCCAACACACTACCTCTTAGACCTCGACGATTGGGGCAACTGTAATTCAAATTTTTAATTCTATCAACTGATGGGATTCACCAGAAGAAGTTTGTAATTACTTTCAACTTAGTTCCCAGATGATAATTGAAAATTTCTTTGTAATTTCTTATTCCAGAATACGTTTGTAAGTTGTTTTTAACTTTGTTCCTATATGATAATTAATAATTTCTTTGTAATCTCTTATTCCAATATAGAAAAAATCTAAATATTTTTCTCAGTCACTGTACCCGTTTAACCCTTTTTTTCCACATTAAATAAAAACGTTTTTCTTTATCTATGTAACCTCTGTCTACCCTTTCTCTTTAATTGCTTGTGATTTTACTAATGCCTATGCCGAACACATACACACACACCGAAACACATCCTTTGCTGTCTAATCTTAATAAGCAACATTAGCTGGAAGCTAAAAAAGCATAACCTAATGAGTTATTAGTGTTTTTTCATTTGTTGTTGTCGTTTTTATTTAATGGTAAATGAATAGAAAAACTATTTAAAAAGTCATAGAGAATCTATAATGCACACATACACACACAAAAATATTCACTTGCCTTTACAAGAAACCACTTACATACGTGTGTGCCGCATACACATTGACAACTTATGATAACTAATTTCCTTCTTTTCAAAAATATTATTATTATTGCTATTGTTATTGTTGTTGTTTTATACTTAAGCATTGTTTTTGTATTAAGAACCATAATGACAAAATAAATATGGGGAACAGAAGTGATTAAAAATAGAAAGAAACGTAAATGACAGTATGCGGAACGGGATAGTATTAGTGAGAGTCTTTCTATGTAGTTTTAAGGATTTTGTAAGCATATTTACATATTTTTTCATAATTTTATGAAAGCATATGTATGTACAGTGAGCATCAAAAGAAACTAAACACCGCACTTAACTTTTACTATCGGGTCCGCCATCTAAAGTTTTTTTCATTCAACTAGTGCTTATTTCGTGAATGGTAACACTTAGCTCATGTCTGATTTGACAGATAATTAGTTTTATCCTTCCGCTGAACGACTATACGGTTGTGTATATGCGTTTTCGCTTCGTTAAGTGGTCCTGCGATCGACTTACAGAAGATGCCGATTTTGGCAAAAAAATCATCTATTCAGATGAAGCTCATTTTGATCTTGGCGGGTATGTAAACAAGTAAAATTATAGCATTTGGGGCATAGAAATCCCACATGCATATATCGAAAAGCCGATGCACCCAAAACGAGTCATTGTTTGGTGCGGATTTTGGTCTAGAGGCATAATTGGGACATTTTTCTTCGAAAATGAGCAAGAAGTGGCCGTTACAGTCAATGGCGATCGTTAACGGGCCATGTTGAGCGAATTTTTGTTCACAAAAATTTAAGAAGAGGATATTGGGAACATTTGGTTTCAACAGGACGGCGCTACGTGCAACACAGCCTAAGCCACACTCGATGTTTTGCGCCCTGTTTTTGAAGATTGGATTGTCAGCCTCAGAGCTGATGTCGTTTGACCACCTTGGAGCTGCGATTTGACACCGTTGGACTATTATTTGTGGGGTGCCGTCAAAGATAAGTGCTACGCCGACAAGCCAGAGACAATTGACAATATTTGTGAAGCCATTGGTGAAATACAGCTTGCACAAAATCGATAATTTGCTTAAAAATGTACCGATCATGAAGGCTACTGCATGGCGAGCCGAGCCAGCCATTTGAATGAAATTATTTTCCATTATTAATCGGAAGGATTGTTCTTTCAAATAAAAAAATAAATTTGAGGAAATATTCAGTAGTTTTTTTTTTCAAGCATTTCCAAAATAATGAAGTTGTTTGGCGGACCCTTTACTCCACATACGTACATAGTATCTACATAAGCTTCCATTAGAAGCCTTCAGTCAGGTTACAAACAGTTTTAAACTGTAGATACCGCCAATCATGCATAAAAATTGACAAACGCTACATAGGTGTTGTGAGAAGCTAGGTTTTAATCCTGACTTAAGGCTTGTAATGGTCGCTTATGTAGATACTATGTACTTATGTAAGTAAAGGGTCCGTCAAATAAATTCATTTTTTTGAAAATGCTTGAAACAAAAAAATGCTTGTTTTTTAATGTACAGTTTCTTTTGATGCTCACTGTACGTATGTAAGTAGGTATATGGTGTTCGTTTAGAATAAAACAAATCACTCATACTATAACAATTATTTATTGTATGAGTATTTATAGTTTCATATACAAAGTGTTGTTGTTAAAAGAATTTAGTGTGACAGAATTGTTAGAACTTTTTATTACAGAACAGGAGCTAGGAAAAGCTAGACCTAATGGCGGCGGCTGTAGGAAAGAGAGAGAAAGTAAACATTTAATAACAAACGCCTAAATCATTGTTATTACTACACAAACGCACACACACTTAATCATTATTACTAAGTATGGTTACTTTTGTTTCATTTCGATTTAACTACTCTAGACTTTGTCTATGCATTAGACATTGTTAGCATGGCTTAGTAACGCTTGGCTGGTAATTTTTGTGCGTAAGAGACTAGAGGTTATAATAACTGGTTGTAAGCAAAATATTGAAAAGCTTTCTTTCTTCTACAAAATACTGACGTTAATATTTAGTTTTTTTCCCCCCACTTAAGTAAGGATGTTTGCTTTTTGATGCCTTTTTTGTACAGACAATAATCTAATGACTACAACAATAGCAGCGTTAGAATGTTAAGAAAAAAAGTATTTTAAGTGCTGGCAAAATGTGCAAATAATAACAAATACTTCTTCTTATAATTACAACACAATCACAATGACGTGTGTAAATAGGTTTTAACAACACCACCACTTTGCTGTAAGACATCACCGTCTTAGGCTTTCACAGCCATGTACTCGATTCTTTTGGAATGTTGCAGGTATTGATGGGAAGTAGTTGTAAAAGGAAAGAGTGAATTGTATGGCTTAATATGGTTTTTGGTTTAGAAACAAGAATGCTTTTAGTGAAAGTAATTTCATCCATCTCACCTTAAATGAATGCCTTCTTGAATATTAATTATTTTAAGCAGGTTATAAAGAGGTTTGGTTTGTATGAAAAAAAATTGTTGAAGATATAATCAAAGGGTACGTAACGTTTCGAGTAAGAAAATATGATTTTAAAGTCCGTTTTAAAACAAAAAATAAATTTTCTTATTATTTAATGACATTTTTAAATGGAAATCAAATTTTTATGGCCAAAAATGGACCAAAATTTTGAAACTTTTTTTAGAATTTCTGAAATTCATTTCTGGATAGATAGATTAGTTAAACGGATCACTGAATAAAATACCAAACCATTCTTATATTTAAATTATAATCAAACCCTAATGATATCTATTCATGGCGTATAATATCGTCCAAATTCTCTCCACAACTTCTTTGGGTGGAGTGTTTCGCAAATATGGAATTATCACTGCCTCTGATGCATATACATACATACATAACTGATCATTTCAACCCTTTAGTCAGGACCAATCATGCTGGGTGGTGTTAATTTTATACATGAGTGGTGGGACCTACATTTTAAAGTAGACTCTGGAGGACAGATTCTTTTTTGAGAAACTTAGCATGGAAATTTTATTTGCTTTCATAGTTTTTGCCAGAAATATCCTGAAAACGAAGTCGTAGAAAAAATATTTTTTCATATCTCCTTTGAGATGTCTGACGTGGATTTTGAACCATAGCCTTACTTCTAATAAACCAACACCCTACCTACTAGATTACGGTGACTTCTGGCACGTATATCAGATTGTATTTGACCGATGGCATGTTTAATGTTTACATTGATATCCGTTGTAGTTTGTGACTTATTTCGAAGGGTCGCCGTGGTCTAGTAGGTAGTGAGTCCCAGGCCAGACATCAAAAATAAAAAAATACAAAAAGTATTTTTTCGGCGATTTCTTCTCTTTCTCTTCTTGTTTCTCGAAAATCTGTCGTTCAGAGTCGACTTTAAACTATAGGTCCCGCCACTTCTGTATAAAATTAACACACACAACATAAGTGGTGTGAGAAACTGCGGGCTTCTTGGGGACGATTGCTGTAGACTTTCTAATGGTGAAGGTATAGCACTGGCCATTTTATAGTCACCCGTAGGAACTCCTTTCCTTACTGCACTACATGAGTAGGTCACATCCCCTGAGTGCTGGTTTTATTAAAAGAAAAAAGAAAAAGAAAGTCTACCGCCGTTGAATGGCAGTGTCGGTTGCAGCTCCACATCATATTTACATGAGATAGATGTTTGCACTCAAATCGCTTGTGAAAACTATCCAATGTGACTTGAGCAGTATGGCATACAAAGCTGTCCTGAGGGAACAATATAACGTTAGTGTCCAGATTATACAGTTCATCGACACATAATGCTCACCATTAACAGTGATCCACACAAAACAGTAATTTTTTCTAATCGCATTAGAGGCTTTTGGAATTTATATGGATTTGCAGCATCCCTAGTGCGACTCATTTATCCAGAAATGGGCTTCAACGCTGAAGATGATTTTTTATATGAGATCTAGGGTCAGCTACCAATTACTCCAAAACAAGTTCAGCGAACACTTATCATCACCTATGGCTGTCGAAGCGGATTAAATAAATCAGCCTGGACATATGTATTACAACTAGTTTCACAAATTTAGCTTCAACAATGCGGCCTCTGACAATTTTCGTTGAAAATCTCGATACTAAAGCAGAAGGCAAATGATATCCGCAAAGAAATCATAACCTTCAAAAGGCGCAAGGATAACGTAGCTTAAACCTATGCTTAAGCTTAACAAAGTTCCTCATTTAAACCAAAACGATTGCCTAGCCTATGAAATCAGCGGTCCAAGTTAAAGAAAGATGTCATCTGCAAATGTGTCTTAACAGAAGCTTGTGCAAATCAATTCCTAATTTTTTTTTTTTGCCATGGCTTTAGATTACAGCTTAGGCCTGTTAATGGATATAAGCCTGAGAAGATTTTTAAAATTCTCAAAGGAGTAAGACTAGGCTGGGTTTCGTTAGGTTAGAGGACGTGTATTTGTTAACTGTGGCAAGTACAGTATCCGGAAGTTGAATTGACCCATTGTACCAACCACCACTTGTATTGTGTGCGTTAATTTTATACATGAGTGGTGGGACCTACAGTTTAAAATCGACTCCGAACGATAGATTTTTGAGAAACTTTTCATGGAAATTTTTTCAGAGTTTTTGCCAGAAATCTGCTGAGGGGAAGTCACCGAAGTAATATTTTTTCATATTTTCATTTTGATGTCTGACCTGGGATTTGAACTCGGACCTTTCACCTAATAAGCTAATACACTACCTACTAGACTATGACGACTTATAAGACTAGACCAAATCAATTGGAGGATTGTAGTTGGCAACAAAACATGAGATTAACGCAGTCCAGATGAATACCGCGTCCTTATTTTGCCTCTGTAAAGTGCATACGTACACACATACATACATAATTGGTCATTAAAACCCTGTAGCCTGGATTACGAACTTGCTTCTCCCACCACTTACGTTATGTGTGTTAATTTTATATATAAGCGGCAGGGTACGTACAGTTTAAAGTCGACTGCGAACGTCATATTTTTGAGTATCTTTTTCATACCAGTTTTCATTTACTCATAGAATTTCTGGAAGAAATCTGTTCACTGCGAATAAGCCATGAAGCTACTGTATAGCGCTTTTTTAACAAGGAATTCCTCTGTTATGCAGAAGAGTTGACATGATACAGGCGTGCTGGTCTCAACATACTTTCATACGGCAATACTTGCATGATTGGAAATCAACTGTTTACATGAAGCTTTGTAATATCAAAAGGTGTCATGGCGATGGTTTCTAAAATTATAAGCCACTGCCATAAACATAGTCGCCGTGGTCTAGTGGGTAGTGTGTTGGCTTATTAGACAAAAGGCCCGGTTCGTATCCCAGGTCAGACATCAAAACGAAAAATATTTCTTCGGCGACTTCCTCTCAGCAGATTTCTGGCAAAGACTCTGAGAGTAAAAATTGCCATGAAAAGCTTCTTAAAAATCTGTCGTTCGAAGTCGACTTTAAACTGTAGGTCCCAGCCAGGGTTCGAGTCCCTGAGTCAAAAAGTATTTTTTCGGCGATTTCTACTCTTTCTCTCTTGTTTCTTAAAAATCTGTCTTTCGGAGTCGACTTTAAACTGTAGGTCCCGCCACTTCTGTATAAAATTAACGCACACAACATAAGTGGTGTGAGTAGCTAGGTCGTAATCCTAACTGAAGGGTTGTAATGGCCAATTATGTATGTATGACGTAAACATATTCAAGCGACAGGTGTAATGTATTACCAAATGAGAGACAAATCCTCAGGATTAATAAGAAACTCGTTATAGAACCCAATTTGCCTTAAATGCTGTTATTTATAAGTTATTTTACAAGCCTATTTTTGGATATACACTCAAGCCTATTTATACAAATATTTTACATCATAATTATGATCATCATCATCGTTAATGTAAACTCAATGCAACAAGAAGTAGAGCACAAGTTTACGCCAATTCATTACAATTACATTAAAACAATTGTTCGTTCTTTCTTAAAATTAAAATCGAAAATTAAAAACCAAAAACTATCACAAACTTAAGAAAGAAAAACCATTTAAACGATCAAAAAAAAAAAATTATACTCACCACGATTTAAACTGCCAGGCGAGTAAGTAGGCTGAGGTATTAAATTTGCGGTCGAAGAGACTTGCGATTCCGAAGATGATAAAACATGCGATTGATCACGATTGATATCCTGCATAACCGAGGCAGCCCGACTACCTATACCAGCTGGCTGCAAGGTTGTATAGTGTTTATCATCTGGGTCTGGGTGTAGAGTATGATTTTTATGGCCCACTGTTGCTTCATGCTCAGATTTTAAAGTTTCTAATGCGGACTTATTATCATCATAAGGGGAACGTGTTGCCAATAGGGAAGCAGTATTATGGGAAAGTGTTTGTTGGTGATGAGAAGGTAGAGGAGGAGGAGGAGGAGGCGGAGGTTGAAGATTATTAGGTGGTGGTGGCGGTGGTGGGGCAAAGCTCATATATCCAGTGGTCGTGGATTCTGGCGTAGAATAAGCTGTGGGATAAGCACCATAGCCAATAACACCATTACGTTTAATATCCAGTGGCGGCTTAAACGCTGACCCTGGAGAAAAAGCACTCTTTTTATGATCCTCGCGTAAGGTTGCATCCTCCTGGGTATTCAAACGTGCCTGATCATTTTCCTTTTGTCTGTGAAAACGTAAAATGTCGAGTGTATTATGAGATGGCATGTCATTCTTAGCGTGCTTAGTAAAGTTTTCATACTTTTGCTTCTCCTCAAAGAGATTTTGAAATGCTGGTGGATTTTCATCTTGATCCGTTAAACGATATGGATTATTGCGTGCCTCTGGCCAACTACCCGATAAACTTTTCAATGCAGCCTGTGTCTCTCTAATCAATGTTTCATCGTCTTGATCGTCGGTAGTGCAAGGGGTCTTGTTGTTAAAATCCATATTCGTGGTTAGTGAACGTTTTTTCTGTGGCAAACATAATTTCTCTTCCTGTTTAATGTTTGTTGTTGTTGTTGTTGTAATTGTTGTATTGTTATTATTATTATTATTATTGTTGTTGTTATTGTTGGCGTCATCATCACGTGAGCAACGTTTCTTACGCTTAACAGCTGTTTCATATTCTGTGTCAACTTTGCCGTTGCAGTTGTTATTTTCCGCAATCGCTGCTGTTTCCTTGGTTAAGGGTCGCTTCAGCAGTGCCATTTTCGTGTTGTCTTACGCTTCAGACTGTTTATTTTGGGGGTTTCTGATTTACTTCTTCGTGACGTTGTGACAGTTTGCTGAGGAGGGGAGGGGGGTGATTTAATAATGTCTTGTGCGTCTTTTTTTTTTTTTTGTTTGTTAGTGAAGGCCAGGATACAAGGGAAAGTGTTGGTGTTGGTTGTTGATTTCTTCTTCTTTATTGGGGTATTTGTTTTGGGAGTTTTTGATATTTTTTTTTTCTGGGATTAATTCTTGATTTGGATAGAATAATTTTATTTTGTTTGTGTAAGTGTTGACGTAGTTTGGGAATATTGTGATGGTGTTTTCGTAGTGAAGGAAGTAAAAAAAGAGAATTTATTTATACACACACATAAATATATATGAGAACGGGTTGTTTGTTAAAAATTCGAAAACAAACATAAAATTTAAATTTAATAACAAACAAAAGTATAAAAAGTTAATAATTTTATAAAAAATATACGATAATAAACTTTAAAAAGAAAAATTCTAAATAAAAATCAAAGAAAACAGAGCCTTTCTGAACCGTGCTTAATCCGAAGCTCCAATTGAACATTTATTTCTATAATAGAATGTGTAATCGCTTTATTTTCAATGAACATTCTAATCTGATGGCCTAGATTGGGAAAAAGTAACCGCGACAGTCTCAAAGTTCGGCTCCATTACACGTCGTACAAAAATTCAATGACTTTTCATAAAGCACAATGTATTCTATTTACTCTAGAACCTGTTATAATGGATTAGCAAGCTGTTTATCTGGAAATCTCAAGCTAAGCAAAGAAATATTAAGTAAATGGAGGAAATAACTAAGAACACATCGAGAAGTTACCTACAGGCTATAGATTAGCACATAACTTATGACAAATTCAGCTGTCAATATATGTGTCCATGGTTAATTTGAAGCTGCTGATAGAAATGATAATCCAATCAACTAAATATAGATGGTCAAATGTTCTAAGTCCAAAATGTCGTGAAATATACTTAAAAGAAATCTGCAGGAATTACTCATGAATTAAAAGAATACACAACGCAACGAGTTGTTAGCAGAAATAATACTAAGTAACGATATCCAAAAAAAAGAGATTTTGTAAATCCCTGTAAAGGATCGATATAAACATTACGGTCATTACGACTCTTCAGTTATGACTATGACCTAGCTTCTCACACCATTTATGTTGGTGGATAATTTTAATGATTTTAAGAACTTACTGACTACTTACCAATAGCTGTTGAAGGCTCAACACCTTTCAATATGTTTGTTGGATGCATGTATAACGTCTAATTTTACTTAACTATGATGGCAGTGGGTACAAGACTTAAAAGTTTATTATTTTATATGAAATATTTAAAATTTTTATTTAAATTATTAAAATTTAATTTAATATTCTAGACCTCCATATACAGCTGCCGTTGCTTATGCGGCTCTTTTCCCTAGAGTATTTTTGTAACGTTGGATTGTGCTCTTTGTACTATCTGACTTTTGTCAGCATACATAATTGGTCACTACAACCCTTTAGTCAAGCTTACGACCTAACTTCTCACATTACTTATGTTGTGTGTGTTAATTTTATACATGAGTGTCGTGACCTACAGCTCAAAGCCGATTCCTAACGACAGACTTTTGAGAAACTTTTTCATGGCAATTTTTATTTACTCTGAGAGTTTTTACCAGAAAACTGCCGAAAGAAAGTCAACGAACAACTAATTTATTTTTATATTTCGTCTGACTCGGGGTTTGAACCCAGGATTCACATCTAATAAGCCAACACACTATCTACTAGACTACGGCGACTTCTAGATTTTGAGTTTCCATGAGAATATCAATCTGTAAAACCTGTTTACGATGCTTTATATGGCATTACTTTGTTTTCAAGATGACATAGCGTCCTTTCGAAGACCTTCAACTATTTCACTAACAACAATCAATTACTGGTGGATAGCCCCGCTAATGAGTAAAATATGGCGACACACCCTTCAGATCAAAGCAATTGAAAATTGGACTCCAGTTAGGCCCCGTCTTATCACCAAAAACTTCAACAGGATATCTCTTTTCCATTTTAAAGAAGTAAACGTTTCAATTTAAATTTGAAAACCCTAAATTTCTACAACTACGTGACTACTCGGAACAAAGCTAGGCATGGAACATTATTTTCAAAGCACTTTTTGGCAGTTTGGCATAATGGTTAAGGTGCAAGACTATATAATAATTGCACATACGATATCACAGAGCGAAAGACAGATCTCAACTTAAAAAGGAAAAATTTCTCGTTAGTTATTGGTACAGCGGATTGTATTAATAATAGATGACGGGAGTAAATACTGTTAACTGATCTCTTGGATACTTTTCTTTACATGTTAGCATTTGTTTTCTTTGTTTTCATTAGCCTGAGTTAGGTTTACTATTTGCCTGCCCCAAGTATTTTGAAAATATGATTTCTGTATAAGGAAGTTGCACTACAATGAATTGCTACCACGATTTTAGAATTAAAGTATTGCATAGCATGACGACCACCATCAACTGACAGTGTAACGCCTGTTATAAAGGTCGCCAATACACACGCCGATATCTCATGCACTGGCAAGTTCCATTGCGGCTTGCCGCAGAAATTCATTGCCACACGGAAATTTTATTTGAAATGCAAATTCTAATAAAAAATTTTGAAATATTTTTATTGGAAGTTTTTCAATTAAAAAATAAGAAATCGGTCTTATTATGACTATTACAAGGTGTTCTGGATATTTGAAACAAAAACGAATGAAAATGCCAGATTTCAAAGAACAAAAGAAAAAAATCTCAGTAGATTTCTGGCAAAGCCTCTGGAAGTAAATAAAAAGTGCTATGAGATGTTTCTCAAAAATTTTTCTTTCGGAGTCGATGTTAGGCTCTAGGTCATACATAAGTGATGTGGGAACCTAGGTAGTAATTCTGTCTATAATGATTGATTATGTACGTATGTAAGTTGAGTGAAAGTTGTAAGTGGAATTAGTATTCAGCACCAAAGAATCGGATGAACAAAATCGATGTTTGGGTACCACAAAACAATAATTAAATTGACCGAATATCAATATGCAAAAACGGAACAAAATCGAACAATTTCTGAAGCAAATAATTACGGGCGATGAAAAGTGGACACCGTAGGACAAGAGCGTATAAAAATGATCACGAACGAGATAATGTGTTTGAGAGAAATGGTAATCCAGTGTGTCTAGTTAGATTGGAAGGAAATTGTTGACAATTATCTTTTACCAACTGGCTAAACGGTTGATTCTGATCGCTACCGTTAACAAGTACCTCCAAATTGAAGCACCAAACCATAAACACCTTTGTTGGCATAAAATATGTGAGCGTTGCTGTAAAGATTCGGTTCATATAGTACGCGGACCGTGCAACGGATTAATAATGGATTCTAACATTGGGTTATGTTGAAAGACAGTTGATAACGACCATATTCTTGAAGCTACGTAAGTCAAATTACTTGTCATTGTCTGCTTTGATAAATCACCGTGGACGACCACAGACAATGAGGGGTTTTGCTGTGTCGGTTCTGGAGAAGACAGCAATGAATGGATGAAAGGAGGGTACATGTACAAATAATATTGACGAATTAGCTACAAAACCAATTAAAATTAGACTTTGGAGTTTTCAATGGAGCTCAAAAAAAAATTGTTTGGTGCCGAATTTTAAACACGGGTGCGATCGATTCTTACTTCTTGGAGTCCACGGCGTGCGTTATAGATCGTTGATTACCAAATTTTTTGGATGCTCAGTACACCAATGACATATGCTTACAACAGGATGACGTTAGGCGCCGTACAGCTCTTGTCGCTTTGGATATCCTGCGGGATCAAATTGGGGGCATAGTCATCTTACGTGCATGACACGTACGATAGACTTTTCTTATGGCGTTTTCTTAAGTTGCAGGTGTGTACCACCATTGGTACGAAATCAATTTGATTTATACCTATTTCTAAAGCTTTCAACCTTTGAGGATAGCTCCTACATCCTTTATTTTATTTAAAATTAGGTCGAGTGTCCTGATAGTCTAGTGTGTAGTGTGCTAGTCTATTAGCATAAGGGTCGTAAGTTCGATTCCCATCAGAGACTCTGATCTATAATAATACACTGAGCACATCGGATATAATTTGTAATTATATTGTAATACTATGTTCAGACATGCATTTTTATTGAGTCAATATTCGGTTTATTGATTACAATATTTTAAGTGTTTAGACATAACAATATACGAAGTTCAGCTGTTTATTCAATATTCATTTGACAGGTTGTTTCAACAACTTGGTTTTTTTTTGTTTGTTGTTCTTTTTTTCTTTGCTTGTTATTGTTGATATTTGTGTTGTCAAATATCAATAGAAAGTATACGGAAAATTGTATATGCTCACTGATCGTACTTATATATAACAATTTATGAATTTATGAGATCAATAATGTCGTTTATTGTGATTTACTCAATATAGATGCATATCTGAACATAGTATAATTAGGTTGGGTTAGAAGACGTATAATTGTCGGTTAAGACAAGTACTAGTACCCGGAGGTCGAAATTGACCCATGGACAAGCTGAAATAGGAGTAGGATATATGATCAAGGAGGAATGTAGGTAAGGAGGGGGGAGATATGAAATATTGAGATCAATAATGCCGTTATTGGAGATGTACTCAATACTAATTAATAAATAAATAAATTTAGGTCCTGCATAGGAAAAATAGCTGTTCCATTTAGATTTGTAATCTAATGTTTTGGAATATCATACCCTCACATACATGTGATGTTATGGCACAAATCTATAGATTACGGCCTCATCATTCAAGTTCAAACAAATAAATTGTAAAATTAAAAATTCTTCGTATAATTGCTATAGTTCAGTGGTAAACCGAATGCTTCAATACCCATTAAAAAAAATTTCGTAGCTATGGTGTGGCTAAATTTGGTAAGCATAAGAATGTCGAGCTAATATAGACGAAATTTCTTTTAACATCAGAAGCAAATTTTTGTATTTTTAATTCGAATGCTTTCTATGTTTTTAGCTCAAGGAATAATTCTAAAATAAAACAAAAGAAGTAAAATAAACGAATTAAAAAAAGGAGGATAAAACGAAAAGAAGAATGTTTACGGAAGTCCTGCTATATTATCCTTGAATTTTAAACTTTAAAAATTAAAATTAAATATTTAAATAAATAAAATTTAATAATTAAAAATAATCTTTAAAATATTTATTGTATTTAATGTTATTTTTTGTTTTTTTTTAATAAAAAAAAAATTATTTTCGTTGAAAAATTTCTTGTTGCATTGAATTTTTTTTTTTTAAATTTTATTTCTCGTTCTTTTTCTAGTTCGTTTCAAAACATTTCAGTTCATGTTAAAATTAAAAAAAAAACAAAAACTAATTTTAATAAATAAATTGTTGTTATTATTTACCTATTTTGGTTTTAAAACTTTTCTACATTTGGTATGAATTATTATTTTTTTTAATTGTTTTAAGTTATTTTGGGGTTAAAACAAAGCATATCGTTTTTATTTTATTTTATTTTATTTTATTTTTAATTTGAAGTTTTGCAAAAGAAAAAGAAAAAAGTTGGAAAATTTATTTCGCGTCTAAAAACTTTTTGAAAACTTTTTAAAAAGTTTGGATTTTTTTTTTTGGTTTTTTTTTTGTTCAAACTTTCTTAGACTTTTTTTTGTTTTTAAGTTTTATTTTAGATTTCAACAAAATAATGGTTAGGGTTGTTGTTGTTGCTGCTGCCTTAGCAAATTAATTTATTAACTTGCAGTTGCTTTTGATGGCATAGTTTTAAACTTGAATTTTTAGTTTTAACACGGTTTTGTTACAAATTTTTCGGGAAATTTTTTTAAAATTTTTTTTTAATTTTTTTTATTGTTTGTTTGTTGTTGTAAAACACTTTTTCTTTTTAATTAAAACTTTTTTGTTCTTTTTGTATTTTTTTTTTAAGCGAAATTGTTATGTTTTAATGCGTTTGCCAAGTTGGTCGATTGTTTGTAACTGGATAACTGACTGGTGTAATAATGGCTTCACTGCATTGCCATGCTTAGCCAGTCTACTAAAGGCTAGAGTCTATTAGAAAAAATATTTTCGATTTTATTTTCCATTTTTTTTTTTTTTTCTGATTCTTAATGCTTAACGCTTAATTCCAATTTTTATTTTTCAATCTTCTTTTATTTCATAAGGGATTCTTGCTCGCTATAATTTTATTGCACTCGGTTAGAAGTTTATTATTGCACTTGTTATTGTTGTTGGTGTTGTAGTTGGTAAAAAAAAACTATTTATGGTCCATATCTCTATGTATACATATGTATACTTTTAATATCTTTTTTTTTTTTGGACTCAATAAGCTGGTATTGAGTGAGTATGTGAAAAAATTTTCGAGGAAATGTGTGTAAAGCGCGCGGCGTCTCTACCTGTTCTAAGTTCACAACTTACTGGCATCAATGTGTACGAGCAGAGTTTTCCAAAGTTGTCGAACTTTTTTTTCGCTTTTCTATACTTTTGCTGCTTTTCTTTTTTCTTTTGTTTTTTTGGGAAACAATTACCCGCTTCTACTATTACAGAAACACACGAACATTTGGTGAAAGAAAATGTTACGCGCTTTAGTTGAATTCGTGTCTCGTATGATAGTCCTGCGCTTCGCTGCCAACAAAACAGAAAATTAACGTTGTTGTTGAACATGAAACGTTAAACTAAACGGGAGTAAATGAAAACAGTAACATCCAGGCTCTCTAAACGTTGTTTGGCAGTTGCCAGCAATGCCAATGCATTCGCATTGTTTTCAGGAATGAGTTCAAGTGGTAAGGTTTTCAATTTTCGGAGTAAATTACACCCGCACATTCTCTAAGCTCTCTCAGCTCTCTTGGCGCCTTGCGCTTCTCCCTTCATCCTTCCTTTGAAAGCAACAATAACTGTTCGATTTTTCGGAAATTCTGTTTTCCTTTAAAACATTCCTTTAGAGCACGTGTTTGTAGTTATTTCCCCTTTAGCTAGTATAACAGTTGAAGCAAAACTAAATGCTTTTTGTAAACACCCATTTGCTCTCACTATTCCTGGCCTTATTAATCTTGTTTTTCGGTTTTCTTTTTCACAATTAAGAATTCCTAGCAATATCCTGGCGATTTTTAATAATATGCTGTATTCAGTTCAGCTTTTTTTTCTTTGTTTGCTTTTTTTTTGTTTAAATTATCCTTGCAAAGCTTGTTGAAAATTTAAACACATTTTCTTGCTCTATAAGGCTTATACTTTTTTTCATCCTGGTTTTTTTTTATTTGTTGGTGGTATATAGTAGTGCGGTATATCAGTTATTAATAATGATCATTGCCACCACCATCATCATCATAATGGTGGTTCGTTCATCTAGTTGTTGTTACTTTTTTAGATTTTTTTAAAAACGCTTAAAACATTAGCATTCGTAATTTCTTTGTGTCAACAACCACCAGCCAAAAAAATATATTCATTCCCTCTTCATACGACGCCAAAATCAAACATAAAAAAAAAACTTTTTTAAGCTTTAACGTGCAAAATTTTTAGTTGAATTCATTAATCAAACAAAAAACTAAAACTGGCCAACAAGCATTAGAAAGGAAAAAAAAAGAATATTATCTACCGCCGGTTATTTACTTTTAATCAGTGACTTACGTGTCCTTGTCCGTGTTGTACGGTGAATCCTTAATTGCAATTTGCTGTGTCCTTTCAACTCTGTGTGTGCATTCATATGTCCATACATATGTGGTCAAGTGTATGGTACAAGCGAACTGCCATTCATTAGTGCAATAAAAATAAAACATTTAACGAAAGAAAATGATATCAAATGAAATAAAAATTTTTGTAAATAAAAAAATTTAATAAATAAAAATAAATTTTTAAAATTAAAGTAGTGCATGTGTTTTCTTGAAATTGATCCTTTAAATTTGAAAATTTTAATTAAAAATCTGGAATATGGTGTTCACTATAAAAATCGAAAGAAATTGGAAAACCTTTCTTTGAAAAAACGGGTCCTTTTATGAGTTGGAAAATTTTATTAATGAAACTGCTGTGCAATATAACTCTACAACTACCAATAAATACATTTTTTCCCCTTTTAGAAATTTAAAATTTTAAAAAAAATTTGAAATTTTCTAAGAAATTTCATAGAAATTTTAAAGAAATTTAAAATTTTAAAAAATGTGATTTTTTTTTTGCTCTTTTCACACAAAATTATTAATTACCCAAATATACCGGGTTATCCATTTCGTGATTTCAAAAGTAAACGTAAATAAAACACAAAAATAAAATATTTTTTTCATGATACGAATATTTCTTTTTTATTGTAAAGTTTGAACGTTGACATTATGTGTGAAACACTACATCATTTAACTGACCTCCACGCAAAGTGCGAAGTGTTGCAAGCATTGATTCTTTTGAGGTAATTTTCGACCACTTTTTCACACATATTGGACGGTATCTCAGCCATAACTTGACAAATGTTGGTTTTTAACTGCTCCAAAGGTTGAAGATTATCTGCATAAACATGGTCTTTCGCATAGCCCCACGAACAAAAGACTAATGGTGTTAAATCGTATGATCTTGGAGGCCAGTTGATATCGCCACGATGAGAAATTATGCGGCCATGAAAAATGTCTCTTGCAATAAAGCCATATTCTCATGAGTTGTATGGCATGTGGCACCGTCTTGTTGAAACCACATATTCTCCAAGTAGATTATCATACCATAACGCTTCGAATTGACGGTGACAGTCGTTCCATTGTCGTTTTTGAAGAAGTAAAACCCAATCACACCTACGAACCAAACAGCACACCAAACAGTGACTTTTTCTGGATGTAATAGCCTCTCTTCAATTACTTGAGGTTTCTCAGAGATCCAAAATACGACAATTTTGTTTATTAACATACCCACCGAGTGTGAAATGTGCTTCATCGCTGAAGAAAATTTTGTTCGAAAAATTGCCGTCCCATCGCCTGTTGTTTAACCACTTATTCCACATATCTACGACGTTGTAGATGGTCAGCTAGCTTCAGAAGATATAGTTCTAAATTCAAAATACGCCATAATGTGTCCGTAAGAACAGTCCTAATTCCTGAGAATGACGAGAAATCGACACATTCGGGTCTTCGGCAACACTTTCACTTACAATAGCGATATTTTCAGCGGAACGGGCGAAACGATGATGCAATAGGCCTTTCAATATTTGTAACGACTTCAGTCTCTTCAAATTTCTTCACAATTTTGCCAATTGCTTGCGTGGTTGGATGATTATGTAAACCATAATCTCCTCTTAAAGCACAATACGTGGATGTGGCAGAATCACCATTTTTGTAGTAGGTTTTGATAATTTTTATAGGGTTGTGTGATAGTTAAACGATCCATTTTCGTTTATGTTAGGCTTTCAACTGAAAAGAAAAAAATTAGTTTCACAAATTAGTTTGACAGATGTGGAATTCCAGTCCCATACTTTTGAAACTACGAAATAATAGCCGTTTGTTTCAACCTATTTTCAAAATTTTATGTTTTTTCAAAAGGGAATAAATAAGTCTTTAAAACGGTGTACACAAATATATAGTTCAAGCTTACATTCCATGACTTTTGACCGGTTAAACTTGGAAAATATGATATTTGTCTTCAAAATATAATACGTCTGTTATACTCTTTAAATAATAACTACGGTAATTTTTGTTCGATTTTATCAAACGAAATGTTAATCTCTTCGCAAGATAATGCACTTTCAAAATGTAACCACTTATTTTATATTTTTTAAATACAATTTGTTACTATGAATGGACAAACTTAAAAAAATTTAAAAAAAAAAAATTCGCATTTGCCTCATCAACCATACCTCACAGAGAATATTAAGACAGAGTTAAGGCCCTTACTCACATATTTTTTTTTTTTATTAAATTTTTATGAGGAGGTATTTGTGTTAAATGTATTGGAATCGGGAAAAAAATCAATTTCTAAAGAGATATGACTTAGGGCCTTTCTACAAAAGACCTCCGATATACAGTGCTTGACAAAACAATGGAAACTTTTTCAAAAATATTTTATGTGTTCTAATGCGGTTCATTAATGTGCATAAAAATATAAAAAAAATGATACGTGTTTACAGTCCTTGACTCGAAAATTTTTTAATAATTTTTAAAGTTCTGATTTGTTAAGTCCATTTTTATCACATACAGGTAGTTCCCGACTTACGACCGTTCGACTTACGACTATTCGCACTTACGACCATTTTTTTCAAAGAAAATACTTAAAGAAGACAAATATGTAGTTTCGGGGAATCCCTAAAATATATGAGGAAAATAAAAAACAAATTCAAAGTAAAAAAATTCGATTTACATACATATTTCAGTACATTACATTAGCTAAGTCGGAATTTTTTAAGTGAATAATTATATATCATCCCAAAAATTAAATAAAAAAATTTTTTTAAATGAAATTCGACTTATGACTTAATCGACTTACGACCGACGACCAGGAACCTATCTCGGTTGTAAGTCGGGGAATACCTGTAGTGTTTTTTTTGTTTGCTGAAATTCAGCAATGAAATCGTTTTTTATTAATAAAGATTCAAATATTTTGCGAATTCCTTAAGAATATTTTTAATTTTTAGTCCAATTTTGAAAATTTCCTTTCCAAAACCTTTCTAAGAAAGTTTAAATTTTTGACATCGATCGAGATAGTTTAGTGTAATCAATAAATTTGTGCGTAAAATCAAAAAAAGAACAGTTTTTGTCAAATAAAACAAGTTTGCAGGGATTCAAGAAATATAAAGAAAAATATTTTTTATTACTCAACAAAACTCACAACCTACACTATATCGTTAGCTGGACGTATTTAATTTTTTTTAATTTGAGGCATAGTGTTATCAACAATTCTTTTTAATATTTGAGAAAATAAAATCCTTTCGTTAAGTGTTAAACTAATGTTGAATTAAAATTTTAATAAAATATTTTCAATGTTTTCAATCCCTCTTTCTTTTTGAGAAGAGTTTTCATTAAGACTATCCCAAATAAGTGAACATCAATTAATTCGTAAATTCATCTTTCTTTCGGAAGTCTTGCTTTGGATTTTAGAAAAATTGATTATGTAAAGACATAGGGTGCTATTAGTGCTCATACATATGTACATGATTGGTTATTGTGTGTGTTAATTTTATACATGAGTGGCAGGACCTACAGTTTAAAGTCGACTCCGAACGTCAGACTTTTGAAAACTCTTCATAGCAATTTTATTTACTTTCATATCTTTTGCCAGAAATCTGCTGAGAGGAAATCGCCGAAGAAATATTTTCGTTTTGATGTCTGACCTGTGATTTGAACTCGGGCCTTAAGTCTAATAAGCCAACACACTACTTACTAGACTACGGAAACTTCTGGTAAAACTATTCTAAAGGTTATTACATTTGGACTCATTAGCCTCTCTATTAAAAAGTATGATCTTGATTGGAGCAGAAATAATGCCGTCCTTAATAATCATCTCATCAGGCACTCTTTTACGAGATTTTCGACAATATTTTTTATTAGAGTCTATCTAGAATCAACGGGGATACACATTATGACTCATTTACAACCCATTACTTAATTAGAAGTATGAAGAACTGTTTGACTTCAAAAATTATTTTGAATGCGCGAGCATCATGGAAAATCGTTTTTCATATTATTTCCAACTTACATACAAACATGCAAAATTTATCATTATAGATCTTCAATCAGGATTACGATCTAGCTTCTCACATCACTTATGTATGTCGTGTGTGTTAATTTTATACATGAGTGTCGTGGCCTACCGTTTAAATTCGATTCCGAACGACAGACTTTTGAGAAACTTTTTCATGGCAATTTTTAGGAGGAAATCGCCGAAGAAATATTTTTTGTGTTGTTTGGTGTTGTTTCATATTTCGTTTTGATGCCTGACCTGGGGTTTGAGTTGTGACCTTACGTCTACTAAGCCAACACACTACATATCTAGGAGACTACGGCGACTTCTAGATTGTGAGTTACCAGGAGAATATCAGAATTTAAAACTTGTTTACGATGCCTTATGGGGCACTACGTATTTTCAAGATGCCATAGCGTCCTTAGGCGACCTACAAATATTTTACTAACATCAATCAATTACTAGGTACGAGCCGGCTAATGAAAAATATGGCGACACACCCTTCAGATCAAAGCAAACGGATATTGGACTCCAGTTAGGCCCCGTCTTAGTCGCAAAAGGTATCAACGAATATATTTTTCCAGTTTGAAGCAGCTAACACATTTTCAATGTAAATTTGAAACCCTAAATTTACAGGCCCTACGTGACTACTCGGAACAAAGCTAGGCAAGGAAAAATATTTTCAAAATACTTTTTGACGGTTTGACATAATGGTCAAGGCCCAAGGCTACATAATAATTGTACATACGATATCACAGAGCGAAAGACAGATCTGAACTTAAGACGGAAAAATTTCTTGTTAGTTACTGGTAGGGCGGATCGCATTAAAAATAGATGACGTAAGTAAATACTGTTAACTGATACTTTTCTTTTATGTTAGCTCTTTTTATTTTATTCATTCGCTTTAGTTAGGTTTACTATATGCCCCAAGTATTTTGAAAATATGATTTCTGTATAAGGAAGTTACACTACAATGAATTCCTACAACGATTTTAGAATTAAAGTATTGCATAAGTGTATTGAAAGTCAACTACTTTTGTTTATTGATTGAATTGTAAATTTACAACAAATAGATGGTTTATCTAGGACACATAGCATGACGACCACCATCAACTGACAGTGTAACGCCTGTTATAAAGCTCGCCAATTCGCTTGCCAAAAAGCAAATTACACCCGATACCTCATGCACTTGACCCACTCGCCCCATAGCATGTGTGATCTTACCACGCTCTAAAAATTTCTTATAGTCTTCTTCATTCATACCACCGCTCTTATGAAGTGCCGTAACAATAACCCCTGGATTCACTGCATTACAACGCACTCCATCTAAGGCCAATTCAAGAGCTACACATCGTGTAAGCTGATCTACACCCGATTTAGAAATATTATAGGCCAATACATTAGGAAATGAACGCAAACCGCATACACTCGATATATTGACAATGTTGCCCTTTGTCTTCTTTAACTCGGGAGTAGCCAACATTATCAACTGATACATGGAGCGTAAATTTATGTTTATTGTGCGATCAAATTGCTCTAGGGAAGTATTTTCAATAGTGCCACTTTCAAGGATACCAGCACCATTCACCAGAACGTCTAATTTTTTGAATTTCGCTTTTGTTTCACTCATAATCGTTCTCAACATCACATTCATTGCACAAGTCAGCCTTGATTTTTAAATGATCACCAGGATTTGGACACTTTTCTATGGTTTCTTTCATTTTATCTACAGTACGATCAACTAAAGCCACCTTTGCACCGAGTTTGGCGAATTCCAGTGCGGTTGCTGCTCCCATACCGGAATTGGCACCGGTGACAATCACACACTTGCCACAGAAATTCATTGCCACATGAAAATTCAATTTGAAATGCAAATTCTAACAAAAAATTTTGAAATATTTTTATTGGAAATTTTTTCAATTAAATAATAACAAAGCGGTCTTATTATGACAATTACAAGGTGTTCTGGATATTTGAAAAAAAAAAAAACGAATGAAAATGCCAGATTTCAAAGAACAGAAGACACACAGAGGAAAAAAATTTCAGCAGATTTCTGTTAAAGGCTCTGAGAGTAAATAAAAATTGCTATGAAATGTTTCTCATAAAAATTTGTCTTTCGGAGTCGATGTTAGACTTTACTAAACTTAACTAAAACTATCCTAAATAAATTAAGAATTAACTTAAGGGGAAAATAAAAAGATTTCTCAACGATCTTCTGCTTCTTGATTCATAAAATAGCAATCGGTTATAGACGCTACTTCTGTATTCTTAATAAATCGTTTGCAGTATTTAATTTTACTATGGAACGGAAAATAATTCAAATAAAATACAATTGGCGAATAAGAAATGAATTATTTCATTGCTTTAATAGATGTCTAGAATGGTTACAGAGTACAAGACTCCTAAGTGCAAGTATGACATAAAGAAGCATAAAGAAGCAATATTTCAGTAATCACCTCTCAGCAGTTTCCCCGTATAAATTTAAGACTGAACCAGTGTAAATGTGTATCAGAAATCAGCAATGAATCGTTTTTCCGATACTCATAAGCACTCATGCAATTTTAAGTATGAGTGAATCAACATAATTGAAATTTAACTACTCTGATTCATTCGTACTCGCTGCAATATTGATTTATAAGTACAGGTTACACTAAGTATGAGTACAATGTTGACATCAAACTCACAACATTCGAAATATGTTTGATTCATACGGCTACTCATTCTGATTCATAAATTTAGAAAAATACTTATAATACTTATAAGTCATTCGAGTGATTCGAATCATTCATTAAAATTTACAGCCTTTTTTGTTGTTGCATATACAAACAAAGAAGAAAGGAAAGACAGAGACAAAGACAACAAGCAAAGCATACACACAATCTTCTTATGAGTATAGTAGTGTTCGTATGCGAATCATACTTATTTTGTGCTTCGTCTAAATGTTAAGTAGAGATGAGTCGAAGTCAATAACATTATGCGTATTGTTAAGTATGAATACGCCGAGTACTTCCAACATTGAGTATAAGTAGGATATCAAAATAAGTATGAAAGCGTATCAGAAATTATAAGTATGACTCGAATCTACTCATCGTTTTGAATACTTATTGCTAATCTCTGATGTGTATCTGTTTAATATAATACTTGTCGTTGTTTGGTTTTTCCTTATGAAGATTATTGAACTAAAAAAAAAAATTGGTCATTACAAACCTTCAGTCAGGATTATTGACCTAGTTTCACACCACTTATGTTGTGTGTGCGATAATTGTATACATAAGTGGCGGGACATACAGTTTGAATCGACTTCAAACGCCTAGATTTTTGAGAAATAGAAATCTGTTCGAGAGGAAGTCGCCGAAGTAAATATTTTCATATTTTCGTTTTAATGTCTGAACTGGGGTTTGAACTCATTTCTGAGTTTAGTTGTTAAAAAACCGAAAAGAACGCAATAAAGCTTAAGTTAAGACAAACGCTAAGTATTCTTATTGTCATAGACCCTAGGAGATTAATTGAAGCCTAGAGCGTACAAAATTGGTCCTTCGACAAGTCCTAGCATTCTAAAATTGCGATTTGATGCACGAGGTCTACTAGACATCAAAGGCGGTTATGCAGTTATCACCATCAACTCCAATAAACGTGAAAGTGACATAAGCATCACTGGCGCTTGTGCGCTTCCAGCATCAATCCTAGCAATCGAAAAGTGGCATAAGTTCCATAGGTTACATCAAGGCTTTCACAGCATCAACCCCAATGAACGTAGAGAGACATCAGCTTCACTAAGCATCACTGGCGGTTGTGTACTATCAGCATAAATTCCAGCAACTGTAAAGTGGCCTAAGATCCACAAGTTACAACCAGGCTTTCGCAACATCAACTGCAAGAAGAGTAGAGTAGTAAAAGCTCAATTAAAATTAAATCATGTAGATTCCAAAACCATCTATCATCAGTATGGCCATCATCAGACACTCAATTGGATCTTCTTTCTCATTCAGTTTTGGGCCTATGATGGGAATACGTGCCATCCAATTTCAGATTTTCAGTGAAATGCTTTGAATATTGTTGTTTTGAAGTACATGTCGCTCCCACTTATAGCGAGTAACCATTACATTAAAATTTTTAGATATCCCTCAATTGATCGGCTACTATGATATTGGTAAGTTTAAACTCTGCTGCCCAATATTATACAGTCGGAGGCGAAAAAATAGACTTGTGCGCAGACAAACTCGACTTTAATATTTTTTTTTGTTCTTTACTTTGTATGCTTAAATGCTAAGAGTATTGCAACTAAAAATTCTGCTTTATAAGCAACTATTTTCGAACTATTGTTGCCAGCTAATTGTCAAACGGCCATAATTTTATGTTTTTGATAAAGTCTGGTTCATTACTGGTTAACTATGACACTGTCAAGCAATATTTGGGGTCTGTTTCTTTGGGTGCGAATAACTAGTCAACCGAAAGGCAAGAAGAAATTACACAAGGTCCTTAGAAAATATGATTAAAATGAAAATAAATTTGATTTCGGTCCGAAGGTACGGGGAGTTTGAGAAATATTTAAAATATGATACGTATTTCATTAAAATCTCTTTACAACTTAGAAAACTAAGAGGAGACCCCTGGTCGAATATTTTTTCGTACGAAAGTTTTTATAGAAAATGAAAGTTGGCAACCCTGTTATTCCAGAACTTGTTGTTATCCTACAATTAGCTACATAGCTGGAAAAAACAATTTAGAAAACTAAGAGGAGAACCCCGATCGAATATTTTTTGTATGAAGGTTTTTGTAGAAACTGAAAGTTGGCGACCCTGTTATTCCAGAACATGTTGTCATCCTACAATTAGCTGCATAGATGGAAAAAACTAAAGTGATGCTACTAAAAACGAAAGGTATTAACTAGTTAAAGGTAAAAATATTGAGATTTTTAAATGCTCTACTACTCGTACTTAAATCTACTTAAATCTACTCGTAGATTTAAATGACTTATACGGTGTTGACAAAATGTGATCACTTTGATCGGGTTGCCAATGGTTTAGTCACCTCATAATGTTGAGATTGATTGTGTTCAAGAAACAATTTACTCAGGTAAGAATTTGGTCAGAAGGTATGTGCTCTAAGATTTTCTCAATAAAGGACTACACAATATTTTTATCCATAGAATTACATGCTCGTATAATCGGCCTAGAAATCGTTCAAATAATTACTGAATACACAAATCGTAAGTCACCGTTGCCTAGTCGATAGTGTGCTAACATACTAGATGAGAACTAGGTTGTAATCCAAACTAAGAAAAAATAATTTTGTATCAAAAAATAAACAACTAAGCATTCGAAAAAAAATTTAATAAATTTTTTCCTCATTATATTTTTATTAAAGGAGAATATTTAAATGTTAAAGGAATTTTTTTTTTTTTAATTTTTTGTAGATTAAAAAAATTTCTCCTCAACAACTTCTCTATTGAAAGAAAGAAGAAGAATAAACTGGAAAAGGAATCCTTTTTCTTTCAAAAGCCAAGTGAAAAGCCATTGCAAACAAATAAAAAAAAGCAAGAAAACACTTCCATTTAGCAAGCGTGTCTATGGCTTATCACATGAGCAACTGCTGCTACTGCTGCTGCTGCTGCATGCTGTAAACATGTGTAATTTTTTGGATAGAATAATTAAAATAATTAAAAACCTTAAAACGAAATTAAGTGGTTGGAGGTGTGGATATCACAGTTGACATTTGAGATGCTGGATTACGAATATAAAAGAGATTTGCTTTCGTGTAAGCAAGAGGATTTCCATGAAACCACAAAATAAGAAACTTTTCTTTCGTTTTTGGATTGTTTTTTGTTTTTCTTTTATTGTTTTGTTTCAAAGAAAAACGTTATTTTTTTTAAGAAACAAAATGTCCTTAAGGTTGTATTAAGAATTTTTACTTATTTTTACATATGTTTTGTAAGAAAAAATGGAGAATATATGTTCGTTCGTAAATATGTTGCCAGTTAGACAAAAATTTTCTTTTTCCTAAAAGAAATACCACAAGATCTGCTCCCCCCTCCTTTTTCGATAACTCAAACGCCGACTTCATTAATCTGTAATACCGCTAATGGAGTTGGTGAAATTAAAAACAAAAAAAAAGAAAATAATTCTGTCAAACATACAAACGAGTTGGATTATATTTTCGTTTTTAATTTGAAAAAGTCCTTTAAGAAATAATTAAAATCATGTTCACATACATTATACGTTTCACTTGAGTTAATCAAATAACCAAGACTGTTGGCAACGAACTGGGTGGATGCTCTACTTGACATGCATACATACAACCCTTCAGTCAGAATTACGCCCTAACTTCTTAGACCATTTATGTTGTGTGTGTTAATTTAAGCTAGACTCCGAACGACACTATTCTTTGTAGAAATTTTTCATGCATACATACATAATTGGTCATTAGAACCCATCAGTCAGGATTATTGACCTAGTTTCTCACACTACTTATGTTGTGTGTGTTTATTTTATACATGAGTAGCGGGACCTACAGTTTAAAGTCGACTCCGAACGACAAATTTTTATGAGAAACTTTTCATGGCAATTTTATTTACTCTCAGAGTTTTTGACAGAAATCTGCTGAGAGAAAATCGCCGAAGAAATACTTTTTGTATTTTGTTTTGATGTCTGGCCTGGGACTCGAACGCTGGCTTTTACTTCTAATAAGCCAACACACTACCTACTAGACAACGGCGACTTTTTCATGGCAATTTTTTATTTTCTCTCAGAGTTGGCAATTTGGAAGATCAATGTTGTCTAGTGTTATCGTAGTTGTGTGTTAGTTTATTAGACGTAAAGCCAGTGTTCGAACCCCAGGCCAGACTTCAAAACATTATACAAAAAATATTTCTTTGGCGATTTCCTTTCAGCAGATTGCTGGCAAAAACTCTGAGGGTATATAAAATTGCCATGAAAAGTTTCTCAAAAAAAATCTGTCGTTCAGAGTCGACTTTAAACTGTAGGTCCCGCCACTTATGTATAAAATTAACACACACAGCATAAGTGGTGTGAGAAACTAGATCCATAACTCAGACTAAAGGGTTGTAATGACCAATTATGTATGTATTTACCTGCTTAATTGCAGTAAAACTTGAATAATGAAAACGTTGTGTAATGTAATGATCAAGTTGGCAATAGTCTAGAGAAGTCAATCCATATCATGAAGGTTGAGATTGATTGTGCTCAAGAAACGAATAACTCAGATCAGAATTCGTTGTCTCCAGAGAGTTTTTAGTTTGACATAGACCACCTATCACGGGGCACTGCGAGATTAGGTCGCTGACGGGGATCTGGAACAGATCCCAGCCGGACTATTGCAGGGTATGTTGCGATGAGGAGGAGTTGGAGACTGTCGAACATCTCCTCTGCAATTGCCCAGCCCTTGGTAGGTTGAGGACCTTTGGCAGGGCCTTCTTTGAGAACTTGAGTTTTGTGTCAAGAGCCGACATCAAGGCTCTCCACAGATTCATTAACAGTTTGGGCTTCATAAGTGTAGTCGCACTCTCACCCTCGTTTTTGTGTCCTGGTTTATCTGTACATGCTAATTTCCTCCGTTTCACATTCTCCCTCCCCTTACCTACATTCCCACTATATCTCTATTTCCTTCATCTCCTAAGGGACAATGTACAATGGGTCAATTCGACCTCAGGTAATGTGTTGTCTTATACGACAGCTGCACGTCCTCCTAACCTAACCTAACCTAGACCACCTATTGTAACCTAGAGTTTTCGTAAGAAGATTGGATAGTTTATAGAGCCATATTTCGTTTTATACGATACACCTGACCTCGGGTTTGAAATGTGGCCTTACGTCTAATAAGCCAACGGACTAGAGATATCCCTACTAATGACAAATACAGCAAGCAGGGTGTATGTTATCACCAACAGTTTTTAGTTCCGTGCCGGAATGATATTATTTGGCAGCTAATGCTTAAGTCTATTAAACAAAAGTGTTGAGGTTAAATCGCAGCTTTAAACCTCAGAACTTTGTCAGTTGAAAATTGTCACCGTGTTGAAGCTACATCTGTAATTGGTTCTGTTTTGCCAAATCACTATTGTCTGAAGGACTACAGCTGAAGCAGTTGGCAATTGATCCCAATTTTTATCAAAAAAGCATCATTGCTGGATGCAGTTTTACATGAATAATCGAAAATGACGAATTTGCAGCTCAGCATTCTCGTACAAACATGAATTCTAAAACTATGATGATATTGCCTTAATCTCTTAAAGTCTGAAAAAAATACAATTCAACAATCGAGTACATTGGTATAGAAGGCATTATTTGTAAGAAATGAAAGTTGGCAGCCCTGTTATTCCAGAACTTGTTGTAATCTTACAATTATCTGCATAGCTGGATAAACTGAAGTAATGACGAAAGATATTAACTAGTTAAAGGTAAGAATATTCAGATTTGTAAATAGATGGCTAGATTTGAATGACTCTTGTACGGTGTTTACAAAATGTGATCACTTTGATCGAGTTGCGAATGGTTTAGTCACTTCATATCATGGCAATACCAATACACATGAAACCCGAGAGCTTTCACAAGCACTTACTGTTTGGTGTGGATTTTGAGTTGGTGACGTCATACGTCACAACTTGCTACTTCTCTTGGGCTTATTTGCATGATCTGAACAGCAAAGACAACTCATGCAATAATAAGAGTTATTTTCATACAAGCCCGTTACAAGTTCTAAAACAATTCATCTCTAGCCACTCTATAGCCAAAGAGTGCCGAGTACCAGATATAGGGGCACATCAGCATTTTTGCATAAATAAAAATGAATAGAAAGAAAATCCATTACAACGTTTGTAACGTGGACTTGCTTCACTGTCTTGACTTAGCTATATGCAGACTGTGAAGACAAATTCTCATGCTTAAGACATGCAAACCTACACTCGTACAGTTATGGTGCTGCAAGAAATGATTGACGGCACATAATTAAATTAATTGAGTAATCCTTTGGCATCAACACAAAACACAAAAAGCCCTCCACTCATGCCACCCACAATTAACAGTACAGCTAAGGAACAGGAGTACTGGCTTTATTTTATAGACTTCAAATGCCAAGATGAATGAGTTAAATTTGCGTTAAGATGGTGGATTTATACAAAAACCAACAACAACTGCAAATAAATAATAAGAAGGCCTTTACAAGGAACAAATCTTAATGCGACTACTTTCTTAAAAATCAAAAACGAAAAAACGGGGGAAAAAAATGAAAAGAAAATGAAAACAAAAATCGAAATGCCAAAGAAATGTCGCGTTCCAAGAGTCTGCCACAGGAGCAACAAGAACTGAAATTTTTCAATAAATTGTAATGATGGTGACGATGATGACAATGACATTTAAGGGGTATAGGGAGTTGGTGGTTGCTTGTTTCTCATTTGGGGGCTGAGATCCTTACAGAAAACAAAACAAAAAAAAGAAGAAGGGTTTGAGTAAAAAGGTTATGTGGTTACTTGTTGTGGTTTCATCATTCTGCATTGATGGCAGCAGTAGTATGTAACGTTATAAGCTGAACACAGCAAACGCCCCACTTTGGTGTCAGTTTGTCTGGCAACATCTTTGTGGCCTGCTCTGCTTATGCCGTTGCTGTATGCAGTGACTGGCAGCAACCACAAGTAACGACAATTTCAGCAGCATTAAGAAACATCTTAAGGAAGATCTTAAAACCATCCTTAGGTGCTGTTGAATGCTTGCTATTCCTTGCCACTGGTTTAATGGTGGGTACTTATTGTCTCTGCCATAGACAAACAATATCAAAATACCACTACAAATGCAATAAGAAAGCCAAAAAAAAAACGAACGAAATTATTGAAAAACAAATTTCAATTCTTTTGTTTTATTTCATAGACTTTCAATTAAAGAGTTAAAGTGAAGGCGAAAAATAACTTTAATCAACCCCCCTTGCCATAGTTAAAATACTTATTTGTACCTCCTGTTGTTTTTCGTCCTTAGCTGTTGTAATCAACATGACAATGACACGACTTTGGGAATAAATTTTAATTTTTAAATTTCTTTGGTTGCTTTCGTAGGCATTTAAGGAAGACAATAGCGCAACCAGGTTCACAATTTGACAACAATTGCAGGCAAAGTGTCAAAACACAAGGGAGGAGTTAAAAAATTAAAGACTCTTGGATTAAATAAGCACTTAAAGGCAAGGTTCTCAAAGCGATATCGGCAGACAAATGAAGAAAAAAAATTCTGGAAAATAGGAAAACAAGTCCACATAAAAAGCAAAAATTTTAACAAAGAAATATGAAATCTTGTAAGCTTCAAGCGGGCGGAAGTGCTGTAAGTAATACTGCAGTTGTGTATGCAAACGCTTTTCCTATTATCATGTACGGCAAACAAGCGGACATAATATTCAATCTACTGGTAGCTTATCTTAGGGAGCGCTTAGAGTTAAAATTAATCATTTGCTCTTGACTATAAACTACATAAGGATTGGTATACTACCCTTTAGATAGACTAGAGCTGCAGGTGGCCAACTAGTTCAAGTACTTATTTATTATCTAGAATTCGAAACTGATATGGATTGTAAGCAACTGGGCAAAGATGTTCCAAGATTCAAATGGCCTGCCGTTTCAACACATACATACATATTGTTTCGATTTTACGTTTTTAAAAACGTTAAAATAAAATAAAAATAAATTTGTGTTTAGTTTTAATTCAAATTTTTTGTTGTTCCCACAATCCTGTGTGCCACTACTCATAACTTGATGTAAACAACAACAATTGCTTTGTTTATTATTCTTCTTTACACTCTTTTGCGTAAACACTACCAACTGTTCCGCAAATCTATATAACGGAGATCTTTAAACCACGATTATTCTCTTCATAGGCAAAGCGTCTTCCCACAAAACTGACTGAATTTTTACTAACACCGTTGCCTGTTTTGTCTTGCCTTTTATATGCCTCGAGGCTTCGCTTTCTTTAGGTTAGAGGACGTGTACTCGTCAACTGTGTCAAGTACAGTACCTGGAGGTCGAATTGACCCATTGAGATCCCCATAAATGTAAATAACGTTGTTTCGTTGCTGTTTGTGTATTTTGTTTACACTGTTTGTTGTTGCATTTTTGTTTACATGGTTATCTCTTTTTAAAGTGATGTTATTGTTATATTTTTGTTTACTTGTTTATCATGCAAACAAGTTCATTGTATTTGTAGCTTTTGTTTATCATTTTAATGGTTTTACAACACCATTTTCATTTTCGTAGCAATATGGCCTTCCTGTGGCCGTTTGGAAGGCTAAGTCGACTCATTCTTTTGAATAAAGCCCTCGTATAGTAGACAGTAGAGATTTATACTTCAGAACACTCAGCCAAGGACAAATAGTTTCTAAAGACTACTGCCGCCCAGTATTCTCGTCCAAACATGAATTCTAAATCTATGATGATAATGCTCTAATCTCTTAAAGTCTGAAAAAAATACAATTTAACAATCGAGTATATTGGTATAGAAGGCATTATTTGCAGGAAATGAAAGTTGGCAATCCTGTTATTCCAGAACTTATTGTCAGCCTACAATTACCTGCATAGCTGGATAAACTAATGACACTAAAAACGAAAGGTATTAACTAGTTAAAGGTAAGAATATTCAGATTTTTAAACATACGAGTAGATTTGAATGACTTGTACGGTGTTTACAAAATGTGATCCTTTGATCGAGTTGCCAATAGTTTAGTCACCTCATATCATAGCTAAAGTTGAGATTGATTGTATTCAAGAAAGGATTAACTCAGATAAGAATTTGTTTTCTCAACAATGCATTGGAGACTACAGCCAAGAGTTGGAAAAGCATGATAGCATTGTTGGTACTGCCACTAGGACACGATTAGTATATCACATGAATTGGGAATTGGGCAACAAATTGAAATCACATGTATAATCTCCATGTACAACCTAGCGGAGTAGGCCGAGGCCTTTTAATTTTCGATAATCTTGGTAAATCCTACCAATTACTTAATTGAATTGAATAATTTCATAAAATGTTATTTAAAGTCCTTTAAATAACAAAACTCTTCTTGTACAAATGAGAAGCAGAAGAAGCTGTTTCATCCTTTTTACGAAATTTTACTGTGTCTCTAAAGAAAGTGTTAATCAGCAGCACACAACGACGCCATAATTACATAAAGAAACCTCCTTAATTTACAAGACAAAAAATGGAAAGAACAAGGAAGAAAAAATCCAAAAAGAACACAAGAAAAGAATGAAAACGTTTAACAGAAAAAATAAACAAACAAAGGACTCGAAATCTAAAGGCACATCAAACGTGAAAGAGTGTCAATGGAATATTTAAAAAGAAAAAGACGCGGATGTTCTTGGCATTCATAAAACAAATCTCCACACAGAATAAAAAATTGAAAATAAAAAACCAAAACGAAAGTCGCAAAGCTATTTTATGAAAGAAATCTAAAGAAATGTAAATAAATTTTAAAAAATAAATACAGAGGAAGAGGGAGAGAAAGAAAGAGACAAAAAATATATTGTAGTGCGTGTATCACAAGAAACGGAAATTCAAAGCCGAATATAATCAACTCATTACAGAAACAGACGGAAATCAACAGAGAAATGCATTCATTCACTCACTCACTCACTCATCTAGCCATTTAAAGCAAACATTTGTAGTAGACTGTGGAAATATTCATAAGAAAGAAAAAAAAAATCACTGAGATTTGCAGACACTGAAGACATCATTGAAGGGAATATAAAATGAAATTAAAATAAAAAAAATAATTTTAAATCAAAAAACTAATTCAGCTTGAGAGCGAACTATGAAATAGGGGGTCTAATATAATGGGTGATTTATTAAGAGCTATAGGAAAATTTTTCAAACACATAAAATTCAAAAAATTGATGAAATCTTTATTTGAATCGATAGTACGGTCCATATAATTTAATGTTTGAAGATTATTTCACGCAAATATTGGCCGCAACAGCGACTTAAATGGTCCATCCGCTTAGTCTAATTTTCCATACTCTTTCCAAATTTCGGTCGGCATCTCACGAATAAATGCTTCAATATTGTCTTCCAATGCGTCAATTGATGCGGGCTTGTCATATAGACATATAGACATGAGCTTTAACAATAGTCTCACAAAAAATAGTCTAAAGGCATTAAATTGCACGATCTAGGCGGCCAAATGACCGGTCCCAAACGTGAAATAAAATGTTCACCGAACTCGCCTCTCAGTAAGACCATTGTTACGCGTGCTGTGTGGTATGTGGCACCGTCTTGTTGCAATCACATGTCATACAAGTCAAGCTCTTGCATTTTGGGCAGAAAAAAGTTGGATATCATCTCACGGTAGCGCTCACCATTCACAGTTACGGTACAATAAATACGTTCCAATGATGGCACCAGCCTATAAACCGCACCAAACTGTGATTTTTTCTGGATGCATTGGTAGCTTTTACAATGCTCCTGGCTGATCTTCATTCCAAAATCGACAATTCTGCATATTTACGTATCCATTGAGCCAAAACTTCACTTCGTCGCTGAACACAATTTTTCGATAAAGAAGAGGATCTTCGGCCAACTTTCCAAGAGCCCATTCACTAAAAATTCTGCATTGCGGTAGGTCGTTCGGCTACAATTCTTGCACCAGCTGTATTTTGAAAGGCTTCACACCTAAATCCTTCTGTAAAATTTTCCACGTTGTTGAGTAACAGAGGCCCAATTGCTGCGAACGGCGACGAATCGTTAATTGATGGTCATTGATGGCCGATAGAGCTGCGATATTTTCTTCAGCTTGCACTCTATGTCAGCGTGTTGGTGGTTTAATGTCCAACAATGTAAATTTGGTACGAAATTTTGTCACAACAGCCCGATTAGTTGCTTCAGTGGCTGGATTAAACTGACCATCAAATGGAAGAAGCGCGCGATCAACTTTCTTTACAGAGCACGCACGCATTTTGATAATAAAATTCAATGATTTGCAAGCGTTGTTCGTTTGTAAGACCATTCATGGATAAATTATAGACCAAACTGAAGATGTTTGACAGTGAAACAAAACACGAACCGTGCGTGAGCAGTGCTGCCAAAAAGATAAAAACATCACCCGATAGAACTGTGACATTGTGCAATAAAAATTCAAACTCTTAATGCTTTACTCCTGAAATTTTCTTTCGAATTAGAGAAAATCTATGGTAGAGCATTTTATGTAGCATTGTTTTTTGAATTTCAGATTCCAATGTTTCTGTAATGTGAGAGCCGAAGTGCAAGGTGATAAATGAAGCGGCAAAGCATTTTAACTGCAAGATTTAAGACCGCGTGAACAACCAATCTATGAACAACCATCATGATTTCATGATAAAAATAAGTGATGTTCTTACAGACTCCCAAATCTTTACCATGTCTTCTAAACGAAAGTCAATCATCATTCCCTGAGATTATACATATACAGTGAGCGATTCATAAAATCTCCATGGAACGTCATATTGTCGTCTCATTTTTTTGAGTGAAATGGTGTATTATTCTAAGGCGTTTATTATTTCGCGACCTGTGTTCAAGGACGTGGACGTAAACAGTACCATTGTGTCGATTTGGCTGGTAATTAGTTGTAAAAATAAATTTCAAGACTAGAAAAGAGTACTTTTAGCTCAAGAAAGGAGGAAAAGCTGAGTTTTCTCGTTTTGGTGGAGATGCACAGGACACTGGGCAGGCATGTCTAATGGTTAGCAATGCCTAACGATTTGGCATTCCATTCGATATTAACTGGAACCAACAAATTTCGTAGTAGTTTTGAGAACAGTGGCAAAAACGGATAAACTTCTTCGGACATGAGCTAAATGTCCCTATAAAATTTCATGTAGTGGAAATATCTACATCGGGAGAAACGTATATTACACGCAGGTTAATGCAGACTTAGATTTGTCTTTGACTTCACTCGAAGTCAGTGAGCAGAAGGGTTGTACCGAGAAGTACAACACCTATCTGAAAATGTTCAATAGATAATAGGATGGGAACAGATTAATAGTTCTTAAAGGTACAATGCTGTATCCCCTAGCATAAGATCAATATAAACTGCCTGAGGTCTAAAATTAAATATTCTCATGACATTTAGATAGGATGAGCTGACTCCTAAAGTTCACTAATGAGTAAACTTATGACATTATCAGGAAGTTTCCATTATTCAAATCCAATATCCATCAACACTTTTCATTCTTATTCTGTGCCTGAGTTTATTTTCCTACTTTAAACCTTATGAACTGCATGAATAAAACCCTGTACTACTAGTAACAGCCTACACTATCGGCATAGATAGAAAATAAAATCCTTCAGCCTTTAAAAGCATCACCATCGTCTTATGGAATTGTCACAGACTCCAGCTGTGATTTGTTTTTTCTTAAAGAGTTTTATTTTGTTTTGTGTTGTTGTTTTCTTTTTCAACATTAAAGTAATGTTATCCTCCTTTTTTCTTTTTGGAAAAAAATATCATTTACTTACGCTTAACAAGGTCTTGTTAAAATATTTTCATCCTGGCAAGGAAGATATTTTTAAAGAATTGCATCACACTCTTGCAAAAGGATTCTATTTAACGTTCAACATTGTGATACAATTGCTTCAACGAAACAACAACAGAGAATAAATAAAAAGGAAAAATAGAAGAGAGAATTAAAAAAAAACGAAAAGGATTTTGTTTTTGCGGTTGTTGTTGATGGCTGAGATTATGTGCAGCAGTGTGAAAGGATTTTTGGTATCTTAAAGAGAACTTAAGATGCACAAGGATTTCTTTTTGTTTTTTCGCTCTACCAACTTAAACCTGCACACTGCCATAGATTCTCGAGAAATCCAGTAAAAAGTGTGTTAATGTGGGTAGAATTTTTTGGCTAAAATTACTTCACACTTTGTAAGGCCTTTAGCCTGCTGGCTGTATGCAATGGAAGGTGACACTTTTACGTGTAGTTTTGCTGTTTTCCAATTAATTGTTTATCTTTCCCTTTTTTGAAAGTGTTTTCATGTTACCTTATTACAGCAGCCATAAAAGAAATTAATTGTTAAGATTTTAAATAGATTTTCTTTAGTTATCTTAAAGGGATTTAAAGGATTATGGAAACTAAAGGTTGCCGGTTTAACTTTTTAATTCATGAAATGAAAAAGAAGAATTTTTTTTAATAAATTTGTAAAAAAGTCATGTTAGTCGTAGTACTTTAAAGTACTATAAAGCCAACATATTTCACGATATCTTGTTTAAGCCTTAGCTCTTACATTTCGAAGAAACGAAAAAAAATATTTCTTTCGGTAAGTTCATCTAAGCAGTATTAAGGACAAAAACTCTGGGAGTAGATCAAATTGCCATCAAAATTTTCTCAAAAATCCATCATTCGGGGTCGATTTTAAGCCACTCGTGGATTAATTAATGCACACAAGACGGATACTGTGAGAAGGTAGGTTGTAATCCTCACTAAAATGTTCTGATGGCCACCATTGTAGATGCAACTATTGTGGACAATTAAATGAACAACAGCGGTACTGCATAAAATAATTCAAGAATATCATGCAACTCTTCCAGAGAAATATGTTGAATAACCCTATTACTTGACTAAAATTCTTCCAAAGTTCTTCAAGCCGATTTCGAAACCACTGCTTGAGTACTACAGCCTTACGTCATATTAGTTTTGGAACAAAAAAATGCATATATTCAGCATGCAAAAAAGGCATCACGTTTAAATACACTTGATTGATTGGTTACTCTATCGTCAATCGTCAATCATAACACTAGAAAGATTTCAAAGTAAAATTAAGATTATGAAATAAATAGCCATGTTTCCAGCCAAATAGAAACCAACTCTCTGGTCATGGAAATAGATCAGGAGTGTAAAAGTGTGCGCTTTCTCACATATCTTATATTCATAAAATCTACGAAAGTCTTGAAATTCATCAGAAAATCTATTGCTTGGAGAGCATTAAGATGGAAAGAACTACACGAGATTGATAGGATCTGTCAATCATGTCATACCAAGGCTGTGCTAATTGGGGACACCATTTATAGCTTTAACTGTTCGCCATCGTGATAAATGACGTCATAAGTTAAGCTTGAAATGAGAACAGAAGAATTATATGGTATTCCTTAGAATCGCTCCAGGATTTGTGTTATGCAATGATATTCGTCTGCCCTCGCTCAAAATCTGAGAAACAAAACAAGAAAATATGTGAAGTTTAGGGTGTTTTGTTAAACTTCAGATTAAACTGAAGAAAATCAAAGCCATGAAAAACAACGTTAGTACAAAGTTAGGTAGGTAGTTAGGCTCATTGGGATACCATAGGTTTCAATTTTCTCTATTCGGAGATACTGATGAAACGAGTTAGACTACCAATGTTCGAACGTGACAATTCGTTCAGATCGTTCATGTGTTGACACCAAGATGCGTCATCCTTTTTTCGCGTAGTGCTGGGCTTATATCAAATAGGAGAAGATCAGAAAGCCTCTACAGCGTCTGCATCAATCATTCGTCTAGCAAACAAGATCAATCCGTTTTGTCTGAGTGTCCATAATGCAAGTACAATGGCAAGTACAATGTCAACATGTAATATCAGTCTGACCCTACAAATATTTCAACAGAACAAGGTTAGAATATTGTACTGAAGTAAAGTATGATTAAATCACGTAGAAACTAATGGTAGTCATTAGTAAGTATGTCAGGACCATATCTAAGATATATAGGACACACACATACATAATGATTCATTACAATCTTTCAGTTAGGATTACGTCCAAGCTCTCAAACCCCTTATATTGTGTGTGTTAATTTTATACATGAGTGGAGAGGCCCCTACAGTTTAAAGTCGTTTCCAAACGACAGATTTTATGAGAAACTTACTGACGTGAGGTTTGAACCATAGTCTAACGTCCAATAAGACAACACACTACCTATTAGACTATGGCAACACTAAACGACATTGATCTCTTATTAAACAGGAATACCATACAGCAAAGTAAGGCTCTAAAATGGAGGTGAATAGGTTATGTCATCAGGAGAAAGATTGGCCGCTTAAAAAGTGTGGAATTTTGAAGACTAGAGACGTTGTCATTCAGCAAGGAACACCCGGAATATATCAATATTCTTCAAAAGCTATGTCTATGTAGAGTTGTCTAATGGATGCGATATGCACTTAAGAGAGGTAACCTACACCAAGCATTAGCACTATTTTTTTGATGGAGTTCGCATACAATGACATACTGTATTATACTTTAAGGAAAGAATTAAATTCGTAGGACTGAATAGAAATTTCTGTATACATACATGCATAACATCCCTTTAGTCAGGATTACAACCTAGTTTCTGACACCACGTATGTTATGTGTGTTAATTATCGGTACCCGGGCGTTGGGACCTGCTGAAAGGCAGCGGCTGAAGAAGTATTTTTCATATTCTATATGTAGATACTGATATTTAATCTCAAATAGATTAAGCTGCAGTACTTTCATTTAAGCTAACTATGTTCAAAACACACTTTAGTCTTCTGGTTTGCCTTTCTATATATTAATTTTTAAATATCTTTATTTTTAAATATCTTTATTGTAATAACAGCAATTATATTTTCATTATTTATTAACAAAACAAATTTATTTTCACAATAAATTTTAAAAAATTTTGAAAACGAAATCATTAAAATTTTATTTAATTTTTTTGTGTTACATTATTTGAAAACTTGTGATTATGATTGTTTTGGCCCATTTAGCTTGTCTCCAAATTAAAATAAAAAAAAAATTAAATCTTAATGATAAAAATCACAAAAAAAAGGAGATTAAAACCAACAAAAACAAAAGGAGGGTTAAGCATTTAAATAAAAAGACTAAGAAGAGACAGACAGAGAGAGAGAAATGAAAAAAAATGGAAATAAAAAATGAAAATAATTTACCAACAATATTGTAACTTCTGTCACTTGCATGTTTAACTTTAACAATCGCGTGTCAATTTCATTTGCTGTTACAATAACGAGAGCAAATGACAGACAGTGAACTAAAAAAAAACACACACACACACAGAAAATAAAATACAAGAGGAAGGAATGAGAATTAGGAATCACAGATGGAATACAAAATATTTTTCAGGAGGCAAAAACGAATTGTAAGGGCCTTACAATATATACACTGAGCATCAAAAGAAACTTGTACATTAAAACAAATATACATTACCGTTATTTTTATTTGAAAATTGTTTAAACTAACAATTTATGAAATTAAAACAAAAAAAAAAAATTTTTAAAATTTCAAAATATTGGGAAATTTTTTCGGGCACTCTCCTTAAGTGATAAAAGTTGAGTTTGGTGATTGTTAGAATTGTATCCTTAATAAACAGCTTCTATTGAAGCTCACTGTAGTTGGTGGCCTTAATTCAATCACTTTTAGTGCTCTTAACTTATGTTACATTCCCGTTTTAGTGCTTAACACACCATCCTTTGAAGTAGTAATCCTTATGAAGGTTTAAAAAAAATGTTTCACTTGGCCTTCTTTTTTCTCGGTTTATTTTTTCACTGGTTCCCACAATATAATTGCGTTATAAAAATTAAACGGTTTTTCTACGTTTTTTTTTCTCTTCACATATTTTTTTAACGGTTTTTCAACACTAAACTACCAAAAAAAAAAGAAAAAAAATTCGTAATGAATTCTGATGTCCTTTTCGTGTAAGTGTATGCGTGTTTTGCTTTTTTTTTTTGTGTTGGTCATTCAGTCAACAGGCAACAACAAACATTTGACTGTCGGGTGACATTGTTTGATTGTTATTTAATTGAATTTAATTAGTTTTACTTTGTTTTTCTTTCTTTACATCCTATTCATTTATTCATTATTGCTGTTGTTGTTGTTGCTATTGTAGTTGTTAATATGACATTTTATATAATTCTCACGATTATAGATAAAAATATATATGCGGGCTTATTAATCGTGGGTAGTTTGCAAAGGTTTGACAAACGTAGCATAGCATGGACAGGGACAACAAGCAATAACACTTACCATTAAGAGAGTAATTGTGAAAGGAAATATTTTTTTTTTATATTTTGCTCGTAGAAAAATAATTCCATTTTTATTATAATTTCTGGTGAAGAATTTTATATGGGGAAACAAATTAAAGTCCCCGAATTGTACTAAGTGGCATATTGCGCTATTGGACGAGAGTTTATGTTCAGCTCAGACTCATTGAATAGAACGAAATAGGAAAACATATTCCTCAATTCCTCTCAGCAGTCTTCTGGTAAAAACTCTGACAGTAAATTAAAATGTTCATGAAAAGTTTTTTAAAATTAAGTCCTAAGGAGTCGATGCTAAACTGAAGGTTCTGCCACTCATGAATAAAATTAATTTCCTCTCATCAAATTTCTGCCAAAAACTCTCAAAGTAAATAAAGATTGGCATGAAAAATTTCTTAAAAATTTGTCGTTCTGTCCCCTCAAAATGGAATGTCCCCTCAAATGTCGCCGTCAATTCGTAGTGTTATGGTCATATGATAACCGACTTTTTTTGCCTGCTATTGAAGAATACGACTTGGAGAATATGTGGTTTCAACAAGATGGTGCCACATGCCACACAACTCGAGAGAATATGGTTTAATTGCAAGAAACATTTCCTGGCCGCGTAATTTCTCGTCGTGGCGATATCAACTGGCCACCAAGATCATACGATTTGACACCATTAGACTTTTTTTTTAAGGGGCTACGCCAAAGACCGTGTTTATGCAGATAAACCTTCAACTCTTGATCACTTAAAAACCAACATTGGTCAAGTAATGGCTGAGATACCGCCCAATATGTGTCAAAAAGTGATCGAAAATTACCTCAAAAGAGTCAATACTTGCAACACTTTACGTGGAGGTCATTTAAATGATGTAGTGTTTCACACATAATGTCAACGTTCAAACTTTACAATAAAAACGAAATCTCATGAAAAAAAATATTTTATATGTGTTTTATTTATGTTTACTTTTGAAACCACGAAATGGATAACCCTATATTATGATTATATTATATATGACTAAAGGGCGATGAACGGAAAACAGAAAATTGAAATAGCTTGCGACAGAGGTCAGAATACATAAAATAAAATACTAATTGGTGGTTTCACTGGCCTCTTCCTCTCGCGATAGTTCTAAAGCTGACACTGGTTTTGCTAATATAATCGCAGGTTTGTTGCCCGCAAGATCACCTTGGCAAGGTACCCTGTAAAATCTTATATGATAACACGACATAAGTTATCTATAAACTATTATCTATTATTATTACGCTTCAGTATATTATTCCAGACCAAGATCTGACCAAGCCTGAATGGTCCATAGAATTTCTGAAAAATATAACATCTTACTGGAAGACTACAAGATTCCCTCACTCTAATTTCATCATGATGACATCTGTTCTTATATCCTTCCTCATTTTGGACGCGTCCGTAAACACATACCAGCCACTGAAAAGCTTGTCTGAACTTATCCAGAATTCTCCACTATTTATTATCGTAATCAGAATATTATTGAAGTAAACTTTACTTTAGCGCCGCAAAACTTTTGTGAAGTCGCCGTAGTCGGGCAGGTGATGTATTACGTTAATGAGTTTAAGTCCAGATATTTCGAACAAAACGAAATATAAAAATAAATATATTTCTCTCAGTGACTTCCTTTCTGCAGAGAGGAAAAAGCATTGGAGAAAAAATATCGGGTCCGCCATTTAACGTTTTTTTTTTTTATCAACTAGTGCTTATTTCGTGAATGGTAACACTTAGCCTATGTCTGATTTAGCAGATAATTAGTTTTATTTTTCCGCTGCACGAATACTTCGCTTTACTAAGTAGGCTTGCGATCGACTTATATAAGATCCCGATTTTGGCAATAAAAAATTATCTTTTCAGATGAAGCTCGTTTTGATTTTGGAGGGTATGTAAACAAGTAAAATTGTCGCATTTGGGGCACATAAAACTCGCACGCATACATTGAAAAGCCGACGCACCCAAAACGAGCGGGTTTTGGTCCATTTTTCTTCGAAAATGAGGAAGAAGTGGCAGTTACAGTCAATGGCGATCGTTATCGGGTCATGTTGAACGAATTTTTGTTCACAAAAATTGAAGAGGAGAATATTAGCAACACTGAGTTTCAATAGAATGGCGCTACGTGCCACACAACCGAAGCTACACTCGATGTTTTGCGCCCTGTTTTTGAAGATCGCATTATCAGCCACAGAGCTGATATTGTTTGGCCATCTCGTAGCTGCGATTTGACACCGTTGGACTGGTATTTGTGGGGTGCCGTCAACGATAAGTGTTACACCAACAAGCCAGACACAATTGACGCTTTAAAGGCTACTGCAGGGTCAGCCAAGGTAGCCATTTGAATGATTAACTTCCATTATTAACCGGAAGGATTGTACTTTCAAATAAAAAACGAAATTTGAGAAAATTTCAGTAGTTTTTTTTTTCAAAACATTTAAAAACAAAGGAATTTGGCGGATCCCTTGGAAAGATATCCCTTTAGCCAGTTACTACCGTATATAAACTCTATTAGGTTTCCAAGCCTGCGGCACTTCAGACTCAATTGATGGTTTCACTGACCGCTTCCTCTCGCGATAGCTGCAAAGCTGATACTGTTTTTACTAATACAACCGCAAGTTTACTGCCAGTAAGAGCATAATGACGAGGTAATTAGTAAAATCTTATTTAATAATACGACATAAATTCTCCTAACAACCTTTTACCATCCCGATCATGATGTGACGAAAAAGATAAACTCGCCAGGCCTGCAGTTTTGCCTAATTATCTCCATAAACTTTTAACCTTAAACTTTAAGCTCAGTTCTGGTGGTTTAGCAATGCCTACAATCGCTGAAAAACACTACATTCTGCTGGAAAATGAAGTGATTCCCTGATATTGAATTCATCAGTGAAGACAAAGTTTCGCGACTAATATGCCAACACGTTACTTACTGGACTTTTGCACGTTAAATTTTTACAATTTTGCGAGTTTTTTTCTTCTGCTCTACAAACTCAAGACTTTGGAAAGTATTTTGCAAAAAAATCTGCAAAAGACGTCGTACATTTGCGAAGTCAGATGGTGGATGGTGAATGCAGTTTTCAGGCCTGTAAAGGTTACATTTAATACTTCACTTTTGGAAGACAAGTGAAAACGATCGAAGCGTTTTAAATTTGATTGTCTTTCAAAAGTATGTACAATTTTTTTTATTCTAAAGTTTTGCAGTAAAGTTAGAAGTGTATTTACTTTAATGAAAGTATTTATGGTATTGCCCTCGTATATTTGATAGTTGGTAGTCCACATATGCCTTCCACAAGGCTAATATCGTAACACTTAAGTACTCGTACTCATACGAAATTTATTTTTTTAGTTCCTTAAAGACTGTGTGTTGTGCTTTCTTTTCTTTTATTTTTCTGTTTTTTTAATATGAAACGTCTATTGTATTTTGTAAAGTACTTGACATCAATCTTTTATTTTTAATATGAAACTTACACGCAAAAATCCAATACATTGAAAAGCAATTTACCAATACATTACATTACATTACATACTCGTACTCGTACTCGTACCACAAGTGTAAAGCCATTACATGGCATGTAAAATGGTATGGGACATGTGTGCGTATTAGAGTCTAAGAAGTGCTGGGATACTTGTAATCTAAACGGTAGATATTTTATTTCTATTTTTTCTTTTAACAGCAACTCTCTTATAATAAATATTAATTATTTCTACTTCTTATTCTCATTGAGAGAGATAGAGAGAGAGAGAGAGTTTGTGCGTAACATACACAATAAAAACAAATACTTAAGCAGCACAATCTGATTGAAAATCTATAGGAAATGCATACACCAGGCGTGTGTGTTTAATGTTTCAACACATGCAGCCATTAATACTTATACTCCTACTCGTACCCGTATTCATATGCGTTACTAGATTCCTTTTTATTATTTTCTATTAAAAGTTTAATTGCTTTCAATTAAAAATGCATGAAAACTTCACACATATCCAGGCATGTTTAAACGGCAACTTAAATAAAATCTATTAAAACGCTCTCCTGGAATATGAAAAATGAATTGCAAAAGAAAAACTCCATCTTACGCACTATAATCAATGAAATGTTTACGATTTTATATCAAAAGAGTTTAATAGCTGCTGTTAAACTAATCCGTTTAGTTTTGTTTTGCTGCTTCTAATATGTCTTGAAGAATCATTCAACGGCTGGTGTTAATGGTAAATATTTACACAACAAATCCTATTTACAAGTAATGTTGTTGGCTCAAGTATCGATATCGTTTAGTAAATCTTACTAGGCGATATGAAATGTTTTTCAATCCACAATGCAAATGTGCATTTCATTTCCAACTCTTTCTTATGGTTTGTTTACACTCTATAAACAATTTAGATGTTTAAGTTCTGATATGCACGTCTATGTATGTTTTATAAGTTTTAAAATGAGGCAATTAATAATGAATACGTTAAGGTGATTAGGGTTGCAAATATTACTACACATATTAGCTTTGATTGGGGGTGAGGAAGCTCTTTGGAGAAACTTTAGCAAAAATTCTATGTAAAAATTTATTCAGTTTTCATTAAACACATATTTCTTTCAATAATTTACAACATCAACGTCAGCAATAAGACAATAGTAAAGGTAAACTTACATACGTATACACTTGGTCATTACAACCCTTGAGCTAGGATTACACCCTAGCCTATCACACCACTTATGTTATGTACGCTAATTTTAAACATGCGTGGCAGGACCTACAGTTTAAAATCTACTTCGAAAGACAAATTTTTTGTCAAACTTTTAAATTTTGTATTACGCTTAGAATTAATGCCCGAAATCTTTTGAAAGGAAGTCAACGAAGAAATATTGTTGGGTTTTCCACAGTGTCTTCACGTCTAATAAATCAACACACTACCTACTAGACTTCGGCGACTTACATGCGCATACCAGTCGACAATGTTGTGCAAAATACCGGGTTATCCATTTCGTGATTTCAAAAGTAAACATAAATAAAACACATAGAAAATATTTTCTTCATTATACGAATATTTCTTTTTTATTGTAAAGTTTAAACGTTGACATTATATGTGAAGCATTACATCATTTAAGTGACCTCCACGCAACATGTTGCAAGTATTGATTCTTTTGAGGTAATTTTCGATCACTTTTTGATACATATCGGGCGACATCTCAGCCACAACTTGACGAATATTGGTTTTTAAGTGCTCAAGAGCTGAAGACTTATCTGCATAAACACGGCCTTTCCCGTAGCCCCACAAAAAAAAAAGGCTAATGATGTCAAATCGCATGATCTTGGTGGCCAGTTGATATCGCCACGACGACAAATTACGCGGCCAGGAAATATCTCTAGCAATTAAACCATATTCTCGCGAGTTGTGTGGCATGTGACACCGTCTTGTTGAAACCACATATTCACCAAGTCGATTATAACGCTTCGAATTGACAGTGCCAGTCATTCCATCATCGTTTTCGAAGAAATAAGGTCCAATCACATCTTCACATCAAAGAGCTCATCAAACAGTGACTTTTTCTGGATGTAAATGGCCTCTCTTCAATTACTTGAGGTTTCTCAGAAACCCAAAATACGACAATTTTGTTTATTAACATACCCACCGAGTGTGAAATGTGCTTCATCACTGAAGAAAATTTTGTTCGAAAAATTGCCGTCCACCGCCTGTTGTTCAAGCACCCATTCCACGTATCTACGACGTTGTGGATGGTCAGCTAGCTTCAAAAGGTGTAGTTCTAAATGCAAAATACGCCATAATGTGCCATAAGACAGTCCTAACTCCTGAGAATGACGAGGAATCGACACGGGGGTCTTCAGTAACACTTTTACTTACAATAGCTATATTTTCAGCGGAACGAGCGAAACGATGATGCACGGGCTTTTCAATATTTGTAACCACTCCAGTCTCTTCAAATTTTTTCACAATTTTGCCAATTGCTTGTGTAGTTGGACGATTATGTAAACCATAATCTCCTCTTAAAGCACAATACGTGGCTGTGGCAGAATTACCATTTTTGTAGTAGGTTTTGATCATTTTTATGCGTTGTGTGATAGTTAAGCGATCCATTTTCGTCAATGTCAGACTTTCAACTAAAAAGAAAAAAATTGGTTTCACAACTTAGTTTGAGAGATGTTGAATTCCAGTCCCATACTTTAGAAACCACGAAATGGACAGCTCTTTATTATTGAGACGATTTTACCTTTTAAAAACGTTATATGTATTTGGTTTTAATTGAAACTCTTTATTGTTGGCACAGTTTTGTGTGCCACTGTTCCCTACTTAAAGTTACAACAACAATTGCTTTGTTTGTTATGCCTTTGTTTACACTCCTTGCATAAGCAATAACATTTATTAGACAATTGTTCGACAGGTCTTTGTAATTTTCAAACCACGATTACTCTTAAACATATCACGTCTTCACACAAGACTGTCTGAACTTTTACTAACTCGTTGCGTGCTTTACCTTGCCTTTTACATGGCAACGCAAATTCGATTATTCCCTTCAAACATACCACGTCTTGACACAAGACTGTCTGAACTTTTACTAACTCATTGCTTGCTTTACCTTGTCTTTTACATGGCAACGTAAACAGTCTGATGAATGTTCTTGAAGGCAAATGTTCATGACTTCGCCTAATCGAAATCTCTATAAATGTAAACATCGTTGTTTTATTATTGTTTTTTTTTGTGCATTTTGTTTACGTTTATTATTGTAGTGTTTGTTGTTGTATTTTTGTTTACTTGTTTATCATGTAAACAAGTTCATTGTTTTTTTTTTGTGGCTTTTTTTATAATTTTAATGTTAAACGATGTAAACACCGAAACTAAATTTTTCATTCATTCATTCTTGTTTTTTCTTCGCTGAATTTAATTGTGAAAGACAATGAAATAAAATTTCAATTGAAATGTTTGCTAAGGCTAATGATATATGTTTACAGTTTAGAACAAGATTGACTTTAGCTTTGAAGTTTAAGGATATTTACAACTTTTAAAAATTAAAATCACCGCTGAACAGATTGTCCTGCCAAAAGCCAAGAGAATATATTTCGGATCTCAAATATTTTATTTAAATATTATTGCCAGGAATAAGTATTATCGTTATACAAATCTATGGAAATTTTTTTAATTTTATTTTCGAACATTAAAAAAAATAAAAGAAAATCACCCCCTGATGTGTTGGATTTTCATACCAAACGATTCTGTCAATTCAAATCAACTGAGCTCAACTGAACTGAACTTTGGAACAAAAAAACGCAAAAAAAAGAGGAAAAAAAGAAAACGAAGAACAAGATATTGATGGCTGCTTGTCAACAAAATGATATGCGGATACAATTGTCAAAATGTTTAAAGGGAACAGGAAAACGAAATGTCAAAACACCAAAACGAAACGAATGCAAGGGGTGTGAGGAGTAGTAAGGGTGAATGTTTTATGAATGAAAAATACGGTATTTAAAGTAAATTATACCATTGTGACCACAAACCTTACAATCCCCCTCCCCCCAACCTCCTCTAATACAGATGTAAATTTTCAATTTAAATGCAAATATCAATTTGTCAATTTTATATTATTCCATAATAATAATAATAATACATATTTTTCTTTCTCTTCTTCTTGTGTTTCTTTAACATTTTTTTTTTTTGTTCTTGAATTTCCTTTTTTGTAACCTAAGGACTGGCATTCATTTTCATTTTTTTTTGTCCTTTTCAATAAGAAAAACTAAGTGTTTGTATGAGCAGTTAGAGCAAGAGAGCCATGCTGCATTTTGTTTTTGAAATCCTTAAGGAATGTTGCCCCATTCCATTTATTCCATTTCTTTTTGAAATTTCATATTTAAAGTCACACACAAATAATGTTCATTCGCATCGTATTTAATATTTAAAGTGTTCATTTGTTTTTCCTCCTTTTCCTCGTGCACTTGCCAATATAAATTCCTTTCCCAGCTCTGCACTGACTAGCCAGTGTTTTACGTTTATGGGCCTGTTTTTTTCGTTTAATTCCCATGTGACCTCGAAAGAAGACATGGCTGGAAATTGTTTTACGTGTTTTACGCTGATTTCTTTTGTCGTCTTCCATTTTTTTTTTTTTTTTGCTGTCCATCGTAGCGCAGTAATATTTTTGTAATGTTTTCCAGGGGATTCTTTTTAGTGTTTTTTTATGCACATTTTTCTTTCGTTTGTTTGTGTACGGAGAGCTGCTTAATTAGAAATTCACATCATTTTTTATTTGGGTTAGAAAATTATGCAAAATATTAAACCGCTAAGAGACTTCAACTGTTTTTGGTAGGCATGTTCTTACAAAAAAAAAAAAAAAAAAAAATTCTGAAAGGAAATATTAAGGTGGCACCGAAGGTGGCCTTTCAATTCAGTCTTGAGTTTTGTATTTTTTATTCAAACAATATCGGTTTTTTGCTGGAAGCAGGAGTCAAATTTGTGCAAGAAAAGAAAATTTCGTGCATGTGTTTGACAACAAATGATAGCGGCCCACCAGTTAATTTAACAACTGAAAAAGATAAAGGAAAAACGGAATTTCTTGTATTCGAATTGCTTACTTTTTTGCTAAAGTCGCCGTGGTCCTTATTATTGCTTATTAGACGAAAGCCTCGAATCCAACATCAGACATCAAAACGAAAATATGAAAATATTTTTTGGGCGACTTCCCCTCAGCAGATTTCTGCCAAAAATCTATCGTTCAGAGTCGACTTTAAACTGTAGGTCCCGCCACTAATGTATAAAATTAACACACACAATGTACAATGGGTCGGGTACTGTACTTGTCACAGTTGACAAGTACACGTCCTTTAACTTAACCTTACCTAACCTGGGATCTGAGGGTTGTCACCTGTTCTCTGTGAAAATGTTTGGAGATTGGTAATGAGAAAAGAAAAATCTACCTGACGCAAGAAAGATCATTCATTAAACCACAAGTTGAAATTGTATTTCCTTCCTAAATAATCTTGTGCTGAAGAAATTGCTGGTGACGGTATAACAGTTGAACTTTAAGGCAATTGTCTAATCAGATGACAGAATTCTTGCAATTTGATTTTGGGAAGGTACAGGTCGTGTTGATGGCTGCTGAGAATAATAAAATCTCTGCAAGAGATGTTACCATACTTTCCGATAGCCACGAGGCGGTCAGTTCGCAGAATTGTACTACCAGAACTGTTGCCGTAGTCTAGAAGGTAGTGCGTTGGCTTATTAGACATAAAGCCAGGGTTCGAGGACAAACATCGAAACAAAATACAAAAAGTATTTCTACGGTGATTTCCTCTCAGCAGATTTCTGGCAAAAACTCTGAGAGTAAAAAAAAACCAGCCATGAAAAGTTTCTCAAAAAAAATCCGTCTTTCGGTGTCGACTTTAAAACTGTGTAGGTCCCCCAGTTATGTATAAAATTAACACACACCACATAAATGGTGTGAGAAACTAAGTCGATAATCCAGACTGATGGATTGTAATGACCAATTATGTATGTATGTGAACTGTTTCCGACTGCCATAGCGCTCTCCACATCACCTCCAATTTCTGAGAACTCTTACCATTTCTGAGAACTGCAGTACAAGATGAATTGGGCAGATATGATACTCCCGATCATATTCAGAACCTGCAAGCACAGTAGTAGGTCCCACTAAATCTATCCACAGCAAATCTATCTAAGGTAAGAAGTCAACTCAAAGCTGGAGGACAGTTCTTAGGATCATAATTAAACATTGCACTCTGGTGTAATTATGCGAGACCTGTATTGGTTTTTGCAATATGGCCAATTACTTTAGCAGGAGCTGTATAAACAAGGATAATGAGGAAACTTTTATACACTTTTAGGATACATGCCCATCGTTGTGTAGTAGGGGACTAGGCCAGGCTTTTAACTCACAACAAATCTCACGGATTAGTTAAGAATGCACTTTGGGAATACAAATGACTTCATCGAAAGCATCCATTGGTTCCAGTGTAAGGGAGAATTAATGACTGTGGTATCAGAATGAGCCACAGTCATCTTTAACTTTTTTTTTTTTGGTAAAACCAGCACTCTGGCAATGGCCCTTACTCATGCAGTGCATTGTGGAGGTTTAGGAAAATAGGTCATAGGAAGGTGGAAAGAGGGAGTAGTGTTTGTGGGCATTAGATTTAAACTTACCAATATTGTAATTGGCGGGATAAGGAACAATTGAAAGACAAATGCCCCACCCAAGATGCGAACGGCAAGGAAACGAGTTGCTGCTAGGTGACTATAACATGGCCAGTGCTATACCTTCACCACTATACAGTCTACAACAATCGTCCCCAAGAAGCCCGCATCAATCATACTGTTACGAAAGTGGAAATGGTGTTGTTAAAATAATAAACAAAAGCTCCAAAAACAAATCAGCGCACTGTTCACGTGATCAATGAATGAGTAAAAAAATATACCAACAACTTTATTTTTGTTTACAAGATCGATGAATAAACAAGAATAAAGGATAAAAGACGTAAATAACCAACAACAAAATGAAGGGAACCAAGAAGTAAACAAGAAACAACAATGTGCAGTATAAAATAGCGGATAGAGAAATAAACCAACAACAACTAATCTACCTGCTCGAATGTAAACAAGAAACAACAAAAAAATAAGAATAGGTTGTTTACATTTTTAGATTGTTCCCGAAGGACGTCATCGTCCTTCAAGGACATTCATCACACTGATGATCCAGTAATATAAAAGGCAGGCTAAAGCGAACAAGAGATGATTCAGAGTTCAGAGTTTGAGTTGAATCAGTCGTGTGTGCAGACGGCACGTTGCATTCGAAGTGTGAATTAAGCTAGTCGTGTATAACAACATTACGTTGGTTGAAGTGATAAATCAATCGGTTGTGTGCAGACAAGTTGCGTCTGAAGGAAGCCGTTGTTAGTGTTGTGCTTACAAAAGGGTTGTGAGCGAGGAATAACTAACAAGTGTTGTTGCTTACAAAAAGGTTGTAAGCAGAGAATTATCACGAACAAACGCATATTGTGAAATTATCGTTGTATACGTAGAATAAGCTGGAACAGTGGCGCAAAAGCTGTGCAGACAATAAAGAATTCATCAAAACTAAACACAAATTTATTTTTACTTTATTTGCAATCTACGAACTCATATTTTTTAACGTTTTTAAAAGGTAAAAACGTAACAATACCTAATTTCCAGAAATTTTGTAGATTGAACACTACGCTTTCCCAAGAATTGTTGCTGCCTAAACTTCCTGTGATGTAAGTAGCCAGTGTTATACTCTCTCCGGGAGCTAGAGTCAGGCGTCATCCAAGGCAGATTACAAATTCGAAAATCATGCAGCACATTTTCCACCTTCTCCTGGGTTTGAAGCAGTTTATTGGGGTTTGCTACCGACCACTTCTTGAAAGCTTTTTATATTATTGATTTTATTAAGAAGTCGTCTCTCATCATACAACTTTTTCTTCTCGCATATTTGTGCCACCCTAATGATGACACTAAAGTAGCCGAGTATTTACAATTCTCAATGAGTTAATATTACTTTTTTATGATTATTACCGCCTTCTTAAAATAAATTTTACGACTTTTCTTTAATAATTTTTAAACAACATATTTTCGCCCCTAAAAAATACAAGAGAATCTCTATTAAAAAACCTGGAAAAATATTTTTTCGTCCTTTAAAAATGAAAAAAGAAAACAGAATGTAAGAAAGGGGTTGCATTTGCAAGGATTTTATGTGTTTTTCTAACGCTTTTAAATGAAATACACGGCATAAATTTTACACCTTTTGATGTTCTTACGGTTGTTATTAAAAAAGTGCGTGGATTTTTTGTTCGTACATTTTTTCACGCCTATCACTTACGGATTCACGATATGGGCCAGTTAGTTGTTGTTGTTGTTGTCTTGGATCCTGGTTTTATGGAAATTACAAACGAGCAAAGGCTACGCAATAAAGAAAAAAGAAAGGCTTGAAGGCTTTTTAGTAATTTTATTCCTGTTTTTTCGTCCTTTTTTTGTTTGTTGATTTTTCTCTCTCTCGAGGTTTTTTGTTAAATTAACACACACACACAAGGTAATAAAAATGCAATTATGCTTGTGCTCTCATCTCTGGTAAGGACTTTTTCAATTTTATACACTTCATTAGTGAGTTGTTGGTTATGTGAACCAAAGAGGGGGCAAAACAAAAAAAAAAATAACAACAACTTTATATTCCACTTGAAGTAAAAAAGGAGTAGTCAATGGGATTTTTTTTTCCTCTCTCTTCAATTTCATTAAATGTGGCAGTAACCACAGCAACCATTTAACCAAGTGGTTACTCCTTAAAGGATACAAAAGATGTGTAGAGGATAGCAAATGAACAAGAGAGTAAAGCTGGTTAAAGTGCTTTCAATATTTTTCCAAGTTTTTTATTGATAAATTTAAAATATTTTCCTTTAAATTTTTTGTAATTACTTCAGCTAAATGCCGTCATTTTTTTTTCTCGATAGAGACAAAGTTTATGGATTTGATTCGGTTAAAATCATCATAGACGTCATTTTAAACTCTCTTAATTATTGAAAAAACAAAAGGATCGGATGCTGGTCTAGGATTTGCGGTTAGAAAGCGTTTGTTGTTCGATTGAAATGAACAAATCTGAAATACGTACAAGTTGCTTGCCAATCTCCACATGAGTTACTCACAGGTTTTGTTCCACCAGGACTAGGTTAAAAAGCAAAGATGGAAATCTGATTAAAAAACGGAATAATTAATCGGACTTTTAATCTCTCAGTTGATAGTTCACAGTTCGCTTCAAATACATACATACATTCACACATAATTCATCACTACAACTCTTCAATCAGGTTCAATCGATTTAGCTGTTCACACCACTTATGCTGTAAATTTTAATTTTATACATAAATGAAGGGACCTTCAGTTTAAAGTCAGCTCCGGATGACAGATTTTTGAGAAACATTTTCATGGCAATTTTATTTTACTCTCAGAGTTTTTTCAAGAAATCTGCTGAGAGAATGCCGAATGGGTTTTAAACAGTGGCCCTATCTCTAATAAGCCAACATATTGCCTACTAGATAGGTTAGGTTAGGTCGGAGTGGTAGCTCTGATATCACAAAGCTCACTTGAGCACTCATAGCGGCCCGTTGTGATGCCACGGGTGAACGCAGTCCCTATACTAACCAAGTTCCACCAAAATCAGGGAAAAGGAAGAAGTTGGTCAGCGCAAGGGCTGCACTTGCCTAATAGAACACGGCAATTTATTTCACGCAGCTAATGGGAGATTTAAGCCGACGCATTACATACTGGGTTACGGCGACTTTTTCCAGGCAGCTAACGGAAGTTTCGAACCGTGATCTCACGTCTAATAAGACAAGATGCTACCTACTAGATTACGACAATATCTTGCACTCAGCTAGCTTGAATCATGATAACATGTGATATCATGTCTTAAAAGTTAACACTTTATCTACCAGATTACGGCGATTTCTTCTATGCAGCTAATGGGAGATTTAAGCCGACGCATTACCTACTAGGTTACGGCGACTTTTTCCAGGCAGCTAATGGGAGATTCGAACCACGGCTAATAAGACAACACTTAACGTATTAGATTACTACAAAAACTTACACGCAGCTAACTTAAATCGTGATCTCATGTCTCAAAGTTTAAACCGCGGCCTCACCTCTAACAAGCAAACACACTACCTAATAGACTACGGCGACACAAGTACACGTTTGAAAATCACTAACCATTATGCAGGAGATCGCATAATCAGCTTCATGGTCGCATGTCGATCTTAAATATTTTCGAAATATACACCGCACAAGTTCCAATTTTAATGCTGAAATCAATCTTAGCATAAACACCACTAAAGAATATTAATAGACTCTAGTAGAGAGCTTAAATTGAGTATGAGTGTGTTGAAGTCGCCGTAGTCTAGTAGGTAGTGTGTTGCCTTATAAGACGAAAGGCCTGAGTTCGAAACCCAGGTTAGACATCAAAACGAAATATGAACATATTTCTTCGGCGACTTCCTCTCAGCAGATTTCTGACGAAAACTCTAAGAGTTAATAAACTTGCAATAAAATGTTTCTCAAAAATCTGTTGTTCGGAATCGACTTTAAACTGCAGGTTCCGCCACTCATGTATACAAATAACGCACCCTACATAAGTGGTGTGAGAAGCTATGTCGTAATCCTGACTGAAGGGTTGTAATTATGTGTGTGTTGTCAAAAGCAAAGTCTACTAAATATAAGAAACTGAATTGCCATACATACAGTGAGCGTCAAAAGAAACTGTACACTATGGATAAAATTCTAACAATCAGCAAACTTTTACCGCTTAAGGAAGGTGCCTGAAAAAATTTGCAAATATTTCAAAATTTTTTGTAATTTTTTTTTTTTCAATTTTAAAAACTGGCAATGCAACAATTTTAAAATAAAAATAACGGTAATTTTATAATGCAAATCTTTTTAACGTACAGTGTCTTCGGACGCTCACTGTAAAGCCAGGCAAATTAGTTGTCACTGGTTTAGTTTGTTTTTCCAAATCACCACCACAGACAACGAAGTGGCGTTCAATGGCAAATTTTCGACGGAAAATCATCTTCAGTGAAGAGGCTTATTTCTAGATGAATGGGTACGAGAATAAGCCTAATTATAGAATTTGAGACGATACCAGTTTATTTGAGATCCAGGAGTGCCCAATGAATCGCTTAAAGTTTCGATTGGTTGTAGGTTTTGGATAGGAAGCGCTATCGGTTCATATTCCTTTGAAAATGAGCAATAAAGACCAATGAATACCAACTTGTTTTGAACTGAATTGGATGACCTGAACACCATCGACATTTAACGGGACAATGCTACATGGCACACAGTTTATGCCACATTGGATAATCTACACTAGCGATTTGATGTCATGGCCATCTCACATGAAGATGATAGTAACTTGCCATCGAAATGTTGCGGTTTGATCGCGCTAAACTATTTCTTGTGGGAAATATTCGGTGATCCTCAAAGTCAACATAACTCATGCTTTCGTTCAAAATCAGTGTACATACTGGGCAGTTGAAGAAACTTGAAAACTCTAAGCTCTACTTACGACGATCGGTTTTACTTGTTGCTCACAAGTTGTAGGCCGTACGAATATAAACCCTTCACCAATATATGCCACCAATTATTCCCAGCTAATAAAGAAATGAAAAGTAAAATGGATTTTAAAAATAAACTTTTTTGCTAAAAACGAAAAAAAAAACAAAAAATGACGAAAACAAAATTCAAGTAAAACTTAGAAGACGTGGCTGTTGAATACTTATGAATAAAGAAAGAAAACGGAATACAAAGTTTTTAATTTTTCTAACACACAGTCATCTCGTATATAGGAATACTTTGGCTGGTGTTTGTTAAGAAAGTCGGCAAACTTTTGAATAATTTCACTATAAAAACCCAACAACAACAAGATAACAGCAACACCAGCAGCGTAACTAAAAACTAATAAAGTTCCCGCCTTGAGTATGAATTTCTTTCTGTTTTTGCTTTCTTTTTTAACGTTTCTTTTAAAATTTTCATAAAAAACAAAAAAAAAGGAAACAGAAACTGGCGGCAATAATAAGAGAAAGTGAATTGAAAACAAAATGAGAACAATTCAGAATTTTGTTTTAAAATTTTTACCGCAACAAAAAAAATGGAACTAAGAAAACAGTCTAGAAAATTAGAAGAAACAACACGGCAAAAAAGCTGCAAAAAAATAGGATCTAAAAACTTAGCTCCATGAATATTATCAATGTCATGTGTATGAGTGTATGTGTCTGTGTATGTATATGTATGTGTGTCCTTAGGTATATTGTAAGTTTTTAATGTGTTGGCAATAAAGATATTTCCCTATTGCCTGTTTTTTTTTTCAATTTTTTGGAGGATTGGAAAGAGAGAACTTTTTAATCAGGCCCAAAGTCATTGACACAATTACTGCAACACGCCAACCACACACCAACATACTGCTGCTGCACACAGAAGGGAGTTGAAAGTTTAAATTTCAAAGTTCAAAATCATAATTTTGTGAAGGCTGGAAATACTTAAAAATAATTTTCAAGCTTTGGATTTTAATTTTTTTTAAGTGTTCCAAGTACTTTAAATGAAATTAATTTTCTTTGGAAATGGGTTTCACTTTAAAACTTCTTTTAGTTTTGTATGAATTGGATGAAGTAATAAGAAAAACTCATATGCCAGACCCAAATTCTCAGTGCCACTACTAATATTAGGTTCTACTCTAAAGAAATACAGGGTGGCTGATATATAATGCAACAAAGTAAAGCGCTATATTTTTTTAATTTTTTTTTAATTTTATTGTTCAAAAGCAAAAAATGTTGGAAATTACATCAAATTTAAGAATCAGTTTAGACCAGTTCGAATTGGCCATCTTTGGTACGAATTATGGCCTTAAAACCGAATTATGGCCGACAAAGCCATCACATGCTGCACGGAAGTGGCTCAGCAGTATTTTGGCCCATCCCCGCCGTCTTGAGATGATCGAAACTTTGGTATTTTTTTGTGAGAACCTTACTCTCCAAAATGACCCAGGCGCAAAAGTCTAATGGATTGAGATCCGGAGATTTTGGCGGCCATGTGCGATGGAAATGCAGCGAGGAACCTCCTTTTTAAGCCATTCTTGGTTGACGCATGCTGAGTGCGGTGGTGCTGAGTCCTGTTGGAATGTCCATGGTCTGCGGCCGAAATGTTTGTTTGCCCAGGGCTTCAATACTGTCTTTAAGAGATTTTCCCGATAATATTCGGCATTTATTTTGACCCCAAGGTCGATGACTACGAGCGGGGAGCGACCATCGGTCGTTACGGCGGCGTTACTGGTGGCCGAACGCAGGTGTAAATTTTCAGCTGACCTCTTTGGCAAGTAAACCCGATCATTTTGTTTGTTCACAAACTGCTCAATTTGGAATGTCTTCTCATCGGAGAAAACAAAATTCGGTAACTGGCCACTTTCGTGCAAGCGAAGTAACTCCTTGGCTCTTTCAAGTCTAACTTTTTTTTTTGCCCATCGGTGAGCTCTTGCACTTTTTGGAACTTCAATGGCTTTAGTCTAAGCTCATTTTTCAATATGTATTGCATCCGTTCTCGGGATATGTTCAGCTCATGAGCAATTTTTCTATCACAGCGGCGTGGATTTCGATCAAATCTGGCCTTCACTTTTCCGATCATTTTGAGGTATTTTTCGTCCACTTTTTGAACGCCATGCAACACTGCCAGTATCACGGTAACGAGCAATGGTACGAGAAACAAAAGATTTATTCACATTTAAATGCTGGAGGGCTCTAACGATAGCCACCTGTGGTTTTCCAGCCAAATATAAAGCAATTACACTATCAAGCTTGAATTCCATCGCGAATAACTTTTTTTCTGAACGCAATAGACAAAATGCTTTTGTATGCTTGTAAATAATAAAATGAACTGTCACGGGAATAAATCTGTCAGCTGTCGGACGAGCGGTTTACAAATGATAACAACCTGAAGTTGGTTGCAATACATATCAGCCATCCTGTATACCTCTCAGAATTGCACCTTAAGATTATGGGTGTAGCGTTTAATCGTCGTCGTAGTTTAGTGATGTAGTGTGTTGGGTTATTAGACGAGAGTCCGTGGTTCAAAGACTGGCTAAGACATCTCGCATATCACAATATATAAAAAATATTTCTTTCAGCGACTTTCTCTGAGCAGTTCTCTGACAAAAACTTTGAGAGTAAAAGAAAATTGTTATGAAAAGTTTCTCTAAAATCTGTAGTTTAGGATCGGTTTTAACAACATTGATTGTAAGAGAAGCTGGATTTTAAACCTGACTAAAGGATTGTAATGGCCAATTAAGTAAGTTAGTGCCGCCTTTTTGAGCTATAAACTTAGCTTTGGAATCTTGAAAACAAACGACAAAGATAACAGCACTCGACAACACTCTCTCTATCTCTTTCTGCTGTGTAATGTGGCTGAAGATTAAAGAAATCTTCTGAAATTTGTCATTTGGAGTCGATTTCGATTACAACCTTAGGATATCAATCTACCTAACTCAAGTCACCAGCGTATGTGCGTTAATTTTTTACACGAATGGCGGTACCAACAGTTTAAACTCGACTCCGAACCACACGATTTTTCAGAAACTTTTCAAGTTTAATTTTGTTTAATCTGAGAGCTTTCACAGATAACTCCTGAGAGGAAGTCAAGTAAAGAAAAATATTTTTCTTGTATAGTGCGAGATATTTGAGCTGGGAATTGAATCACGGACTCGCTTCTAATACGCAAACACATACTAGACTTCGTCGACTTTCACTACCTTTAGCCTTAAATTCAACGTCTTAGGTATGACGAAAGAGCGGATATTGTGCAAGCAATAACTCGTACTGCTGATGGATGATTTTATTACCCACAACTATCAGTATCAACAGAGAATATCACAACTAAATACGATCCTTATGATTATAAATTCTTAATATTTTAATAAAATAAAACCCCTTTTCATTTATGCCTTATCAGAAATATTTGAATGCTGACAGAGCAGAGTAGAAATGTTTCATTTTCAATTCAATATTTGTTTGGTTGCCCCAATCAAATATCATTTTTTTTTTGCTTTTGTTTGCAAATTCAAACAATATCTTGTAAAATTTAAATTCAAATGTATTCGTATGTCAAATTCATAAAACAAAAAAAAAAAAAAATAGACGATTTTATGTGGTAGTATGTTGAGGAAAAAGTGTCCTTGCCTCAGGCCAAGAAAACAATAAGTGGCGGGTATTTTTTTCCATTATTTGACAAGGGGAACGTTCTATTTGCATGTGTTCGTACGTTGTATGTAAACAGTGTGGGTCCAAATAATACTTTTCATATGAATTTCTGAATATGTTATGAATTTTATTGTATTCAATGTATAATGAATTCTATGAATAAAATAATATTTTTTTCTTTTCTTTTCTTTGGATTTTTTCAATTTTTATGATTTTTATATTCATACAGGACATGAGTGCTGAGTGCTGTGTGCTGAGTGCTGTGTATTTATGGATTGTGGATATTGAAAACTTTTCAATGAAGTGATTGATTTTATTTGTTTATTAGGAGCGAATCAAAATAAAAAAAAAAATTGAAATTGAAAATAAAAAAGTATTATTTGTTTCCATTACTTACTTACTTAACCCGTGTTTGTGGCACCACTTCCTTTTTCCTTGCCGCCTGCGTAAAGGCAAGTGTTGTGTGTTGGGTGGGTTTTTCATTGTGGCCAGTAACTTTTTTTTTCATATGCAAATAGTGGTCATTCATGTGTGAACCCACCAAAATAAATTTTATTTAAAATTTTGTTTTCTCTACTTTATTTTTGTTCGTCTTTCTTTGTCTGATTTTTTGAAGAAATATTGCAAAAATCCTAGTGTTTGCAGAGTAAAGAAATGTAAAACGTAAGTAAAGTCAGGGTAAGAAATGTATTTGAAATGTGATCGTTCTTTTTGTAATTTGATGCTAAAGAGGTGGGTTTTGGGAAGGCGCAAGTAAGATCCATTGCATTATTCTGCTGCAAATGCTTCCTTTATTTGAAAATTTTTATTAAATTTAAGTTGCCATTATATTCCCTACGGCATGTTATTTCTTTCCTAAGATAGCCAATATGAAGTCGCCTTAGCCAATTAAGTTGTGTATTGGTTTGTTAGTCAACAGCCAATGGTTCTAACTCTGGCTCAGGCATCTTGAAAGAAATGCAAAAAAATATTTTAGTAGTCTTCTGGCAAAAACTCTGTGGGTAAATAAAATTGTAATAAAAAATTTCTGAAAAAAATCATCTACAAAATCAACCAATTTATCGGGACATAAATTTTTGTTTAAATGGTTCAATAAGTTATCCAACCTCAAGTAATAAAAGAAAATTTCCCTGACGAAAAATGTCACCATCTTAATTGTAAAAGCAATTCATGTATGACGAGATATCTCGTCACACACACATCTGTAGGTAAATTGCAGAAGCAATTCATGTATGGCGAGATATCTCGTCACATACACATCTGTGGGTAAATAAAATTGCCATAAGAAATTTCTCAAACAAATCATCGACAAAATAAATCTATTTATCGGGACATAAAATTTTGTTTAAATCGTTTCACAAGTCATCCAACCTCAAGTAATAAAAAAAATTTCCATGAGAAAAGTGCCGTCATCTTAATTGTAGAAACAATTCATGTAAGACGAGATATCTCGTCACATACAGTTTACTGACTAACACTTTCAATATACGTATTCTTGAGGAGCGAGATCGTAATACTGACTAAAGGATGTAGAGGAGAATATTATAAAGTAAGTATATTAGCAAGTTAGTCAATATGTATTAAGTAAGTATGTAAGTGAGTTAGTCAATAGGTATTACATACATACATACATAATTGGCCATTACAACCCTTCAGTTAGGATTACGACCTAGCTCCTCACACCACTTATGTTGTGTGCGTTAATTTTATACATGAGTGGCGGGACCTACAGTTTAAAGTCGACTCCGAACGACAGATTTTTGAGAAGCTTTTCATGGCAATTTTTACTCTCAGAGTCTTTGCCAGAAATCTGCTGAGAGGAAGTCGCCGAAGAAATATATTTTTTTCGTTTTGATGTCTGACCTGGGTAAAATGCTTACCGAGCCACAATTGGCTAACAAATCTATTTCAAAATTTTTTTTCGTTGAATTTGACCCGATAAATTTGCTGTTTAATTAATGTTTGGTCGTTCAGTAGTGTATTGTAATGGATCCAACTATCGTACACGTTGACCAAAAAATTCGCAAACAAAACTAAAGTTGTTCCCAGGTCAGGCATCAAAACGAAATAGGAAGAAAGATTCCTTGGGCGACTGCCTGTCAGCTGATTTCTGACAAAAACTCTGAGAGTAAATTAAATTGGCATGAAGAGCTTTTCAAAAAAATCTGTCGTTCGGAGTCGACTTTAAACTGTATGTAGGTCCTGCTACTCATGTATACATAATTAACATACATAACATGGGTTGGAGTCGGTGGTATGCCCGAAAAATTAAAAAAATTTATAAATCTCTTTGACTCAATTCCGAACCCTGGTTTTTGCAATTTGTTTGTTGTTATTTTTATTATTGAATTTTTCTATTTGATGATTTTATTAAAAATAATTTGCAAATAAAAATTCTTTAGACAGACGACGAAGAAATTCCGTCTATTGTTGACATTTGGACAGTTTGGGTCACATGCGTAAATTATATTTCCTGACAGGCACGTTTACACATGCTTAAATGCAAGCAAACAAATAAGCGACAAGAATTTGGAAACATACATTGAAACATACCATCTAAGCAGAATGGTAAGAGCATGTTTTATAAGAAAAAAATCTTACCCAATTGGCCACATTATAAGAAAAACTAAGAGAATCGAATCAATGCAAGATATAAGAAATTTTAATTCAAAATTTGATTTGTGTTTATTTATTTTTCCTAAATTTTATTAGAGAGAAAACTCATCGATGAAGTTGGTGAGCGCAGGGGGTGCATGTTAAAGCATAACTGCGCTATGCTAAAAACAAGCGTGAAAGTTTAATAAACGAAGCTAAATCCTTGAAGTTAATGGATGATAACTCAGTTAAGGTTACAAGGAATGGACAGTCAAATAATCTAAATCTGCACCTCTCAAGTGATAAACATTAACAATGAAAGTGGACAACAGTTCTCTCCTCTTCAATAGACTTTCAACCACGACAAAAGCCGTTTGATGGGATCTGCAGTCTTTCGACGCAATAACCTGTAATCACGACCCCTTTGATCGAAATGTCATTCCGATGAAGTTTGAGTAGTTACTTGGTGCATCTTCTATCCATCGATCACCAACTGAGTCTGACAGTAGAGAAAGATTTGTCACTGGCTCAGGGTAGGTTGGCGTTTCGAAAGAATTTTTGTTCAATAGCGTACCCTAATCGATTGCTGAGCGATCCGGAAGGAAAGCACCAGCTCAGGCGAGTTCATCGGCCATACAGTTATTTGGAATGTTGCTGTGTCCAAGAACCCAGACAAATGAGACATTGAAGCGACCTGAGAGAGTACGTCGAGACAGCGACGTTAGTTCCTAATGAGTCTAGAGTTGAACGTAACACTGAATACGGAGCTTATAGCAGCTTGACTAACATAAAAAGGTGTATGACAGTACATTACATAAATAATTGGTCATTACAACCCTTCAGTCAGGATTACGACCTATCTTCTCACACCACTTATATTGAAAACGCTAATTTCATATATGGGAGGGGGTCCTACAGTTGAAAGTGGAGTCCGAACGATAGATTTTCGAGGAGCTCTTCATTGCAATTTTATTTACTCTTAGAGTTTTTCCCAGAAATCTGCGAAGAGGCAGTCGCCGAAGAAATATTTTTTTCACAATTTCATTTTGATGTCTGACCTAGGGTTTGAAGCCTGGCCTTACGTCTAATAACCCGACACAGTACCTACTAGACTACAACCCTTCAGCCAGGATTACGATCTAGCTTCTCACCCCACTTATGTTGTGTGCGTTAATTTTATACATGAGAGCCGGAACCTACAGTTTAAAGTCGGCTCGGAACGACAGATTTTTGAGAAGCTTTTCATGGCAATTTTTACTCTCAGAGTCTTTGCCAGAAATCTGTTGAAAGGAAGTCGCCGAAGAAATATTTTTTCGTTTGATGTCTGACCTGGGATTCGAACCCGGGCCTTTTGTCTAATAAGCCAACACAGTACCTACTAGGCCACGGCGACTTCAACTACATGATCGTAGATTTTCTTCTCTAAATCGTTCGTATGAGTGTTTACGAAGAAGAATGTGTTTCGCCTACATTTCTCCTAGTACATCATAAATGTTTTAAAGAATCATACCATTTGGCCAATTGGGTAAACATTGTATAACTTTATAGCCAAATAAACATAAGAACCCAAGTTGTTTCAATTGACTTTAAGTAACTGTAGCTGCTTTTGTTAACAAGCAAATCTAAATTGTCACGCATGTTGACAATAAAATAAACACAATAATAAATATTTGTACACACACACATACACATACAAATACTAACATGTCCTTATTTATACACACACATACACCCACCCACAAACACACATGTACTTGTACGTATGAATAAAATTTGCATAAAATTCAATTTAAAATTTTTTTATTTCTTTTTAGATTTTCATCGATAAATAAAGGATCTCTCTCAAGCAAAAACAAGTGGACAAGGACAATTGAATTGTTGTTATTGTTGTTGAATGGAAAATGTATAACAAAATATACATAAAATTCCTATTTATTGTATGGCAAAGTAATAACCAATACAGAGACGTATATCGTGAATATTTTTTATTTGAAAAGAAATTTTCAAGAAATTGTTTAGAAATCGAAAAATTATTCTCAAAATAGTTTCCTATGGAAATAAAAACGAAATTTTTAATAGTTTTTCTTGTGTTTTTTTATTTTATTTTATTTGTGAATACAATATAATTATTAATGTTGTTATTGCTTAATAAAGATATATAAAGGAATACATTTTTATTATCCTTTGGAAAATTACTTTACATTTATGCTTCATATTGAAGAGCGTAGAAGAGTTCCAATTTATTGGAAATTAACAATAAAATTATCATTCGTAGTCAACAAAGAACAAACATTGTTTATCATCGTGTGAATAAATAAAAAAAATAATAAAGAAATAAAGGAAATAATTTATTGTATCATAAACTAAAAGTAATCGATTACAAATAGGCCAATAAAAAAGAAAAATCAAAAAAAGTATTGAAAATATTCCTTCGGAATGGCTTTTTAATGAAATCATCATATGTATACGCCAAACAACAAACTATACAGTGTATGGCCAATAAGACTTAACTTCAATATTATAATTGAATCACCTTTAAATTAACGTATCAATCGAACACAACTATTGACGATTTACTGACTGACCAAACTGCCAGATAGATTATCATCTATTTGTATATCCATGACATTGTCGGCATTTCACTATGTACCTAAGAAACTGAGTAAAACCGCATGATTAACATCAAATATCATTTAATTCAATTTGGACAACCTCTACACAAATATCGTATTCATCGCTAAAGAAAATTTTTCCGTTTTCATGTTGTTACGTTTTCACCTTTTAAAGACATTTAAAATATGAACTCGTAGATGGCTAATAAAACAAAATAATTCTTTAGTATTCGCACAATTCTGTGTGCCACTGTTCACAACTTTATGTAAACAATAACAATTGGTCTTCTTTGTTTACACCCTTTGCATAAACAATAACAATTACTAGACAATTACACAACAAATCTTTGTAACAGAGATCTGCAAACCACGGATATTCTCTTCAAATGCACCGCGTCTTCAAACAACTGAACTTCACTAACTCACTCGCCTGCTTTGCCTTACCTTTTATATGACTTAACAGTCGAGAATCTTCAAGATGAATGTTCTTGACTTCGTCTTCTCGAAATCTCTATAAATGTAAACATCGTTGTTTCATTACTGTTGTTTGTGTATTATGTTTACATTTATTCCTGATGTGTTTGTTGTTCTATATTTGTTTACTTGTTTACCATTTTTTATGCTAGTGTTTGTTGTTGTATTTTTGTTTATAATTTTAATGTTAACCGATGTAAAATCAAAACACCAGTATCTAATTTTTTCATTTTCATAACAGTATCATATTTCTTAGATAGCAAGAACTTTAATAATTAAATTCAATGATTTACACTAGACTTACATACTTAAATACTTAAAAAATTTGGGATTAAATGGTTGAAAACATCATTCGTTAAACGGAATTGCTTAATGGCGTAATGGTCTAACTTCCCTTGTATATAGCAATCTGCGTTTTCCGTGTATAAATCAGGCATTTCCTACTCTTGTTTCCACTGGGTTCAGTCTTTGGAAATACTGATGAATTGAATGGTCTTATTAAAGGCATACTGAACCAGCGTCGATTTAATCTAGTAGTAGTGTGATGCTGCGGTTAAAGCCTTTGCTCAAAAATATGAACACACCTCTGAACAAAAAACAATTCTTTCGACCAGTTCCTCTTAGCACTCTTCTGACAAAAACTATTAGAGGAAATAAAATTTCCACAAAAAGTTTCTCAAAAGTCTGTCTTTCGGTTGAAAATTATGAACACACAACATGGGGCGGTGTAAGATGCTACCATTAGTCGTAATCCTGGCTAAGAGATTGTAATGACCATTAAATAGGTAATAGGTAAGTATTCCATTTGCGAGGCAAGTTTACTCGAGGATAATATTTAAAGAATCTTGCAAACACATGAACACTTCCATTTTTCCTAATTTCCCCGTTGAAGTATGTATTTTATATTTGCATTACAAATTCCAAGTTTCGTATGCAAAGTTAAGCAGAAGAAATTCCAACTATCGTACATCTAAGATGAACAAAGATTACGTGGGGTTCCTGCAATTGAATAATCATCCTTCATCACATATCGCTTATTAGGAAATTGGCGGCCATGGTTAGGCTTATGTAGCAAGCGCTCGATGGCAAATTATTTAAGAGCTGTAATACCGATTCTATATGTTCCGCAGGTAATTATGAACTCTCTTCTTTAGGATGCCCAATGCTTCAATGCTTAATTCCAGGTTCTTAAAATAGAAGAATATGACGTTCCACAGTTTTGTCGTCCTATTGTAAAGTACTTTCAGCCTCTGGTCGTATAAAACCCTGATATTTCGTTCGCAAAGAAGAACACATTTCGTTATGGTATAAGATTCGTTGATAATCCTGGAAACTGTGTGATATAAGACAGAATCTCGTCTGCGTATTTAAGATTGTTCAGACGGCCAATATAATGTCCACATTACCCGTCTGTGAATATTCGTTTTCAAAGGTATCATTCAAAACTATACTTAATAGTAATGGTGGCAGAGGACAATTGGAAGAGCAATTCCAACTTCCAAGCTTAATTCTGCAGGATATGTTAAGCGTGTGAGTTTTCCGAGGTTCCTGAATCTGAAACAGAGAATCCCTTGGATGAAATGAAAACTAAGGTGTAGACCCCAGCAGAGATCAGCAACGAGTATTTAAAACGGTGTGTAGATTCGAGTCATACTTATAATTTCAGATACTTATACGCATTCATACTTATTTTAATAAAATACTCATACTCAAAGTTGGAACTACTCGTCTTTTTCATACTTAACAAAACAAATGATGTTATTGGCTTCGACTCGTCTCTACTTAACATTTACACGAAGGTACAAAATATGTATGATTCGCTTACCAACACTACTAACTTATACGGATGATGTTATTGACTTCGACTCGTCTGTACAGATGATTCAAATGATGATTCGCGTACGAACGCTACTATACTCACAAGAAGATTGTGTGTATGATTTGCTTGTTGTCTTTATTTTTCCTTTCTTCTTTGTTTATATATGCCACAACAACAAAGGCTGTAAATTTTGATGAATGATTCGAATCATTCGAATTACTTATAAGTATTATAAGTATTTTTCTAAATATATGAATCAGAATGAGTAGACGTATGAATCGAACACATTTCGAATGTTGTGAGTTTGATGTCAACGTTGTATTCACACTCATTGCACTACTTATAAATCAATGTTGTTGCGAATACGAATGAATCAGAGTAGTTGAATTTCAATACTGTTGATTTACTCATACTCAACTGTATGAGTGCTTATGAATACCGGAAAAACGATTAATTGCTGATCTCTAGTCTACAGACTAAAATGAGATATTGAAAGAAAGAATAATATTTACGTTATAAACGTTAAATAGGAGAAGTGACCCACGATCAGTCCGATCCTGGTGTCCGATAATACAATGTTGGTGGCTTTACTGTCATAGTGTATAAGGAAACACCGCAGCAGTAGCACGCACAGTCTAAATGTGATAAAAAAATATCGGCATGAAAATGGTATCTAAAATCAGTAGGTGGCTTTTCTATGACCTTTTAACTTATTTTTAAAAGCTCCAGTACAACCAGTTGACAATTTTCCATCTTCTTGTGTGCTAGACAAAAAAGAAAATTTTTCGCGTCCTATTCGTTTCAATTCTTAATGAAATTGCAGGTTTATTACAACAATCACTTGATATTGGTCCCTTATTTAATAAAAAATTATAAAAATTTCGCATTTTATTACACAACATGTCATCAATTAGCAAGGCTTCCTGGCAATGCCAAATGTAGGGTCTTCAAAGGATTTTATAAAAACAATCTAAAATCGTTTTTTATGATTACAAGTTGCATGTTGTCACGTTATAAGAAAAATAAAAAAAAATTTGCAAATAAATAAAGAAATTAAAAGAAAAACGAAAACAAAAACGAAAAAGTAGAAAAATACCAGAAAAATAGCTGAGACCACCAACAAAATGTCAGGTTTCTTATGCATAACACAGTCCAAAGCAAACGCTTTTTCGTAAGAACGCAAATGTTTTGTTACCAGCAAACAAGTGACTGGCAAAAATTCCCTGAAGACTAAGGCGTCCGTCTTTCATTCATGAATTTTTGTGTCGTCAATAAATCTTGAACCCTTTTTTTCTGTGTTTCTCTGTTTTGCTCGCTGACTTTTCATTTCTAAGCAATTGAATGGAATTGCTCGTGAAACGATAGTATAAATGCGTGTGTGTGCATGTGTTTGTCAGCAAAATGTCAAACGTTGTAAAATGTTGGTGAACATGTAAAGAAAGCCGTAACAAGTCTTTGTCTTCAGTTTCAATGTTGTTTTCTTTCTTCGACTTCTTTGGGCCCCTTTACAAATGCAATTGCTTACATCCGTTGTTTGTTAAAACGGAAGCGGAAACGAAATGCCGTCAGAGTTTTATAATCGATTAATTCGATTTAGATTGGAAATTATGGCCTTTAAAACACGTTCAATTTTATTTTTTTGTTTATTTTCATTTCATTTTCTTTAAACATGATTTTCCCCTTTCGGTTGTAAGAGTAAAACACGCCAACGTTTATTGATATTTTATTACGTTGGCCTTCTTCTAAATTTCTATGTCAATTCACGTGTCTCGTAAGTCTGCCACAAGTTGGTTGGAAATTCGCATGTTTTTAGTTGTAAGGGTTGCTCCTCTTTTCTTCTGTTTCTTACAAAATTAGCATGTCTCGCCATAAGCAACAGAGAGAGAGAGAGAGAAGAGAGCTTGAGTTGAGGCACCTGACTGCCTCAACTTGATTGTCTTATAGACAAAGTTCCATAATTATGGGTGTTTTTAATGAAATTTGTTAATGATAATGTTCATCACTTAAATATTAAATTGCTTCTCTTCTTCTTTTCTCTTTTGTTTGCTTTCTGGCAGATAATTATTGTGTAGCATACAAATTATGGCTGAAATTAAATAATTTTGCTTGTAATTTTTGTAAATGAAACAAAAAATTCATTCAACGTCATGAGTCTAGTAAAAAGCGTGTTGGCTTATTAGACGTGAGTCCACGGTTCAAAGCCCAGGTCAAAAATCTTCAACAAAACAAAATCAAAAAAATATTTCTTCGTCCACTGCCTCCCAGCATATTTGTGATAAAAGTTGAAAAGTTTCTCAAAAATCTGTCGCTCGGAGTCGAGTTTAAACTGTACAGGGTGGCTTATATGTATTGCAACCAACTTCAGGTTGTTGACAGATTCATTCCAGTGACAGTTCATTTTATTGTTTACAAGCTTACAAAAGCATTTTGATCTATTGCATTCAGATAACAAGTTATTTGTGATGGAATTCAAGCGTGATTTTGCTTTGTATTATGCTTTATATTATGGAAAACCACAGGTGGCTATCGTTAGAGCCTTCCAGCATTTAAATGTGAAAAAATCTTTTGTTTCTCGTACCATTGCTCGTTACCGTGATACTGAGAGTGTTGCATCGCGTAGTGGGGACAAAATAAATGCCGAATATTATTGGGAAAATGTCTTAAAGACAGTATTGAAGCCTTGGGCAGCCCAGCATAGACATTCCAACAGGCCTCAGCACCACCGCACTCAGCACGCATCAACCAAGAATGGCAGGTTCCACGTTTTATTTCGACCGCACAATGGCTTCCAAAATCTCCGGATCTCAATCCGTTGGACTTTTGCGCCTGGAGCATTTTGGAGAGTAAAGTTCTCACTAAAAAATAGCAAAGTGTCGATCATCTCAAAACGAATGGGCCCAAAATACTGCAGAGCCACTTTCGTGCAGCCTCTGATGGCTTTGTCGCCCGTTTGAAGGCAATAATTTATACCAAAGGTGGCCAATTCGAGCAAATCTAAACTGATTCTAAAATTTCATGTTATTTCCAACATTTTTTGCTTTTGAACAATATAATTAAAAAAATATAGCGCTTTACTTTGTTGCATTATATATCAGCCACCCTGTAACTCCTGCCACTCATGTATAAAAATTAACACACACAACACAAGTGGCGTGAGAATGTAAGTCGTAATCCTGACTGAAAGGCTATAATGGCCAACTATGTATGTATGTATACAATAAATTTATTGGGTGTAATAAAAATTATCCTCTGTTTTTTGTCACAAAGTTTCAATCCCAGTCCAATGAGCATCCAAGTTACATGTGATAAATGGGTAGTTTTTATACTACATTTTTAGGGAATAAAGTTCTGTAAGTCATCACTCTTATAGAAGGTTTGATTGATTTATTTCGCTTTATCGGCCAGCTGCTGAAAAATGTAAAGAATATTCCCATTAACGGAACAAGAATATTTACCTTCTTACTACTGTTTGAATCCATTTAAAAAATTTGTCTGGCGAGTTAAACTTAATATATGGATATCATTTAAATTAGCCTTAAGGAGCTCAAGAGACCGACCTCGCAAACAGTGGATTTTTGGGAACTAAAAAAAACCCAAAAACAAAAAAAATCTCTTCAGAATCCACCAAAATCTATGGTAGAGTGACCCTCTACCAATTGAAAACATACATGATTAATTTAGGTTGGAATGGCAGCTTCGTTACGCACTACTCTTCTGTTGCCTCAGGTAAGCTTAGCTCCTGTACTGAAGTACACCAAACTCATCGTCCTGTGCACGAGAAAGGACGCTAATGATAACGATTTTTCAGTTTTACAAATTTGTGAAACAGCGGCTTTTTTGTTTCCAACTCTTCAGCAGTGAAATTATAAAGAAGAAACCAAAATTAATGAATACATTTCGCCATCATGACAGTGGCTGGCAGTAAACTGTTAATGATGACTGTGGAGCCTTTAAAAATATTTTTGTTGACCCACCAACCAAGAGATTTCAATTGCACGTTCTTGTGTAAGCAAATGACATCTACAAACGTCCTCTAATTGACTAAGACCGTCCTATGCATCTCTTCGAAAAAAGGCCATGTTTTTTTAAAAACGAATTTGATCAGGTCATCAGTGTTAAGAGCGAACACTTATGATTGATGACTTTCAACTTCTTTTGGCCTGAATTAAATAACCTGGCCACCAATGGCATGTGGATTCAATAGGATGGTGATACGTTTAAAACAGTTCGTGTCAGGATATCACACATACGCATTTTGTTTCATTAACATTTAAAGACATCAGCCAAGAGTCTTTTAAATTCGATTCAAAAGGATCTGAATTGGATCCTCTCTCCTTAAGAAAAAAAAAATCAAAAATCCATAAATGAATGGAAATTTATAACATGGGAGTAAGGCCCATCCTAGATGGAATAACTGTCGCTCTCTTTTGCAATCCCACTTTCAGTGGCTCTCCATTAGGCATTTCAGGTTTACAGTAGCCGCTTCAACTTTTGCGTGTCGGATCTTATAGCCTTAAAAATATTCTTTATCTGTATATTTGACCGTCTCTGAAAGGTGAATACGATTAAATACCTGTGAACTTTGGGGTTCTTTTCAAAATCCTACCTGTATTCTTTTATGCGAGTAAGGTTTCCACTGAATAACTCCTTTGCCAGTTTCTAGTAAGAATAATATTCCTATGCAACCACATCAAACTCATATTGATTATGATTATGATGATGGAACTTGAGACCATTTGATTTTATGAATCCCTTTGTATCTGCATATATACTTAGTGATTACAACTCTTTAGTTAATTTTGTATATGAGTGGCGGGTCCTATAGTTTAAAGTCGACTCCGAACGATAGATTATTAAGGAACTTTTCATGCCAATTTTCTTTTACTTTCAAAGTTTTTGCTAGAAATCTGATAAGAGGAAGTCGCAGAGTAAATGTTAATAAATTTTGTTTTATTGGGGATGTCCGGCCAACATAATACGTAATTGACTAGGGCGACTTTGAATACGTTTGCGAAAAAAAAAAAAAATAGAAAAATAATAGGACACATACACCACATAGATAATTCGGCATTACAACCCTTCTGTAAGGATTACAATCTAGCTTCTCACACCACTTATGTTGTGCTATAGGAAAAACACATAAAATTCAAAAAAATGCATGAAATCTTAATTTGAGTTGATATTATGGTCCATATAATTTAATGTTTGAAGATTATTTCATGGAAATGTTGACCGCGACTGTGCCACAAATGGTCCATTCGCTTAGTCCAATTTTGCCATACTCTTTCCAACATATCGGCCGGTATCTCACGAATAAAAGCCTCAATGTTGTCTTCCAATGCGTCAATTGAAGCGTGCTTGTCTGTACAGACATGAGTTTTAACATAGCCCCACAAAAAATAGTCTGAAGGCGTTAAATCGCACGATCTAGGCGGGCAATTGACTGGTCTCGAACGTGAAATAAAATGTTCATCGAACTCGTCTTCCAATAAGTCCATTGTCACGAGTGCAGTGTAGCATGTGGCACCGTCTTGTTGAAACCACATGTTATGTAAGTCAGGCTCTTGCATTTTGAGCAAAAAAAGTTGGGTTTCATCTCACGGTTACCATTCTCAGATACGTTACGATTCGCACCAAATTGTGACTTTTTATGGATGCATTGGTAGCTTTTACAATGCTTCTGGCTGATCTTCACTCCAAATTCTGCTTATTTACGTATGCATTGAGTAAAAAATGAGCTTCGTCGCTGAACACAATTTTTCGATAAAGAAATGGATCATGTGCCAACTTTCCAAGAGCCCATTCAATAAAAATTCTGAGTTGCGCTAAGTCGTTCGGCTTCAATTCTTGCACCAGTTGTATTTTTAAAGATCTTCACACCTAGATCCTTCCATAAAATTTTCCACGTTGTTGACTAACAGAGGCCAATTGCTGCAAACGGCGGCGAATCGATAATTGATGGTCATCATTAACACTGGCCGATACATCTGCGATATTTTCTTCAGTTCGCGGTCTACGTAAGCGTGTTGGTGGTTTAATGTCCCACAATGTAAATTTGGTACGAAATTTAGGCTCATTAAAAATTTGCTGGCTCTCATTGGTATGACGGCATAATGTGTTCACCAATTTTGACCCAGTCTTCACCAATAACCGCTTCAGTGGGTCGATTAAACTGGTCATAAAATGGAAGGAGAGCTTGATGAACTTCTTTAACAAAGCATGCATTTTGATAATAAAATTCAATGATTTGCAAACGTTGTTCGTTTGTAAGACGATTCATGGTTAAATTATAGACCAAACTGAAGATGTTTGACAGTGAAACAAAACACAAAACGTGCGTGAGCTGTTAAACCAGTGTTGCCATAAAGATAATAGCTAAAAACATCACCCTTTACATGAGTGGCAGGGCCTACAGTTTAAAATCGACTTCAGACGACAATTTTTTAAAAGCTTGTTATGACTACGTTCTTTTTATTCTCAGAGTTTATGCCAGAAATCGGCTGAGAGGAAGTCACCGAAGAAATATTTTTTCCCATTTCGTTTTGATGTCTGACCTGGGGTTTGACTATGCTTACTAGACTATGACGATTTCATATAATATAGTAAGTAATAGGACAACCTTTTCTGACTATAATCTTATCTTTGGATTCACTTCGATTGCCTTAGAAATTTCTTATTGTGGAAACCTATTCTAAAAGACCTATTTTATTTGATTACAAAATCTGTGTAAAATATTATTCTTCCGGAAAAGAATTTCAATTTAAACAAAATTTTTTCAATAATTTTTTTCTATTTTTTTTTGTTGTTTTTTTATGATTGTTGTATAGTTTTTAAAAGATCATGACTAAATTAATGCCTTAACTATTTAAGAAGAATATTCCATACAAGTTTATTAGAGCGTTAAGAATTACAAAAAAAAAAAAACAATAACAACAACAACAACAAAAATTAAAGAGGAGATTTTTGTTGATTTGATTGCACATTTTTAATTAAATGTTGGGTGTATGTGTACATTGTATACTCTACGTGTAGGATGCATGAAAGGATATACAAATGAATGGATGGATGGATGGATGAATAACTGAATGGATGGATTGTTTGCCTGTTGGCAGTAGATACGACGTTGCAATAATATCATAAATAAATAAAAAAACAAAAGCTTTAAAAATATCACACACATACAGGTGAAATGACATTTATCCCTACGTCTTCGACTAAAGCCAAAGCCATCAGCATCATCATCAGATTCTGCTACTTTTTTTCTAGTTTTATGCACACGAATGCATATTTTTCAAACGCTTATTTATTAATTAAATTCTGTTTTTTTTTCTCATTTAATTTTTAAGCAGTCGTAGATATAATATTGTATGTATGTATAGATGTATGGATGTATGTATGTATGTATGTATGTTTTATAAAATAAATTTATATACTCTTAGAAAAGCCAACGAAGCACAAATTGCATGCACACACATTGATGGATTTCGAAAGGTATCCTTACAAAAGAAAACACATGCACTTACACATACACACATACCCATACACAAACGTACACATATAAAATATTATTATAAATATTATTATAAGTGTATGTGTGTGTGTGTATGTGTGAAGTATTATATGAAAAAGGACTTTTTTATATAAGTAGAGCACACAATAAATAACAAAAACACGAAAAAATTAAACACACACAATGTACCCAAGATTATATACTCATGGTACATACACCTTAAGTACATTACATACATACATACATACATATATACATATATACAACACTTATATGGTATATAAACAAACACTGGAATATGCAGTTTTTTGTTATTGTATCCTTAACACACAGCCTTAAAATGCTGCCCATTGGAAATGTAGGCGTTCTTACTCTCCATTCACCAGCGTACACCAGCATACACCTATAAAATAAGGCTCCTTATGGGGTTTTTGCTTTTAATTCCACAAGTTTTTTTTTTTTTTGAAAAAGGCATGTCCTTATGCATAATATTCATGTGTATGTGAATGTGTGTGTTTGCCTAAATAAAATTGAGAGTATGACATGCGCTGTTGGGTTGTATTCGGAGAACATTAATCTTGTGTCAGTGTCAGTTGTGAGGATGTTGTTTTTAAAAAAAAATTCTTTCGGAATTTTTGCTTTTCAGTCTCTACTGGTATGCGAACATTTCGTGTTGTGTTGTTAATTTGAAAGCCAAAAACTCCGTTGGATATTTGAATTCAGAAAATTATAAAATTATTTTGTATTTTTTTTTTCATTTTTTAGTTTCAAAAGCTATTTTAAATCATTTTAAAAACATTATTATAATTTAATTATTTGAAAGACAAACAATCTTTTCAAGACATAAAAATTGAAAATTTATTTTCCAAAATATTTCGCACAACCGTAGGGAATAATAGAATCCCCCTGAAATTTAAAATACTTTTAAAGCAAACAAAGTTGAAAATGTGTACATTTTATACGCAAATAGTTTTTTTTTTAACAAATAATTTTAACATGAATTAACAGAAATCCAACAATAAAAATAAAAAAATTTTAATAACAAAATTTATCCCAAATTTCTTGTGGAAACTATTTTAAGACTTTATCAGCTGAATTTAAAAATCTCATCTAGAGACCAGTACCAGTTGTTGACACAGTTTTAATTTAATAAAACTCGCCTAGTCGCAGTTAACCTAAGCTGTATGGTAATGCTCATAATAATGCAATAAAAATAATAAAACTTCACTAATAAATTTTTATTAAAATCGCATATTATTATGGGATAATGTGAAGACTACATTTTCCTAACCTTGCTTAGCTTTTTATCGCATTTGATTTAACCATTTTATGGATGATATTTTACCAAACGTAGTTAACCTAATGGGAATGAATAAAAAAAAAAAAATTTTTTGAAATCTGTACCTAGTTCAATAGTTGCCGACGCGACAGCTACGGTAGGATCCGTTTGTGTTCACTTATTCTTAAAGTCTAGTAAATGAAATTTCAGAAACCCCATCTTGTAGGACTATCGTCTGGATTTTTGTTACTAAGAGGCCAAAGCAAACAAAACAATTGCTTCTCTTTTTAAATTTTCAAAAATTCAAATTATAATTTTAAGAAAATTATGTAATTGAAGTTGTCGTAATCTAGTATGTAGTGTGTTGGCTAATAAGAGGTGAAACCGCGCGCCCAACCCCAGGCTGAGATATCCCAAACAAAACGAAACGCAGAAAAATTATTTGTTTTGACGACATATTCTCAGCAGTGTTTCAAACAATTGAAATTGAAGTACACGAGTATTAAAAGAATATGCAGCGAAATTTGTTTCAAAAATAACAACAAATTTTAAATTCATTTCAAAGCCTTAAAGTCCCGCGAGTCTAGTAGGCAGTGTGTTGTAGGTAGGTCAGATATCAAAACGTAATTGGGCAAAAATATTTCTTCGGCGATTGACTCTCAGTATATTTCTGGCAAAAACTCTGAGAGTAAATAAAATTGTCATGAAAAGCTTCTCAAACACCTCTCATTCGGAGTCGACTTTAAACTGTAGGTCCCGCCACTCATGTATACAAAATTAACGCGCACAACATTATTGCTGTGAGGCCTGGATCGTAACCTTGACTGAAGGGTTGTAATGATCAATTATGTATGTGTGTGTTGGCTTATAAGACATGAGGACCACGGTTAAAACCCTGGATCAAAAATCTCCACAAAAACGAAATAAAAAAAAATATATTTCTTCGCCAGATTTCTGGCGAACTCTGGCCTTACGTCTAATAAGCCAACACACTAGCGACTAGAGTCTTTGATTATGTTTAAAAGCTATAGTCTGATTTAAGTGTATTTACATAGGTTATTGAACTTTACAAGCCTTTAGTTAGGATTATGGCCTGGCTTTTCACAATATTATGTACGTACGTACGTACGTAACGTACGTAATTGGCCATTACAACTCTTCAGTCAGGATTACGACCTAGCTTCTCACACCACTTATGTTGTGTGCGTTAATTTTATACATGAGTGGCGGGACCTACAGTTTAAAGTCGACTCCGAACGACAGATTTTTGAGAAGCTTTTCATGGCAATTTTTACTCTCAGAGTCTTTGCCAGAAATCTGCTGAGAGAAAGTCGCCGAAGAAATATTTTTTCGTTTTGATGTCTGACCTGGGATACGAACCCGGGCCTTTTGTCTAAAAGCTATAGTCTGATAAGTGTTGTATTTACATAGGTTATTGGATTTACAAGCCTTTATAGGATTTGGCTGGATTCACAATATTATGTACTGAGGTTTATCCATTAGTGGCTGTGGCGTAAAGTTCAACATTGAATCTGAACAAAATCAAATCGATCAATTTATGATACCCTGCTTTGAAATGAAGCACATTGAAAACATTCTTCATCGTTGGAAGCTATTAGTAGTCTGAAGAGGAAATATCCATCCATCCAGGACACACACATATCAGTATTACGGCCTAGCTCATGTTGTGTGCATTACTTTTATACGTGAGTGGCGGGACCTATAGTTTAACGTCGACTCCGGACGACAATTTTTTTTAGAAACTTTTTCATGACATGTTTATTTATATTTGCCAGAAATCTGCTGCAGGGCACTGACAGCTTTTGACTGGCGTCGTAAATTGTAGGCGAACATTATTGTGATAGAAAATTGCGTCCACATATCTGGTGGCATATCCGCATTTTTCAGTCAATACCTGCTTCAAACGAATTGATTGTTGTCTCGTACAGTTCTACCGTGATAGTCAGGTCCGGTTTATTAGTTCAGAATGCTGTACCTCCCTCTGACCACCACCAAATACAGGGCATTAGAATATTTGGCTTCGAGCATATTTGGCTTAGCCGTAGATTTTTCTCATTATATGATTTCTCCAGATATGATTTCTTGCGCTTGGAATTGTCATAATGAATACATTTTTCAGCGCTGGTGTAGATAATTCAATGGAAAAATAAAAAGCTGTATTTCACCAATGGCTTTACGAATATTGTCCTTTAAAGCGTCAATTGTCTCTGGCTTGTCGGCGTAACACTTATCTTTGACGACAAATAATAGTCCAACGGTGTCAAATCCCAGTTTCGAGGTGATCAAACGACATCAGCTCTACGGCTGATAATGCGATCTTCAAAAAAAGGGCGCAAAACATCGAGTGTAGCTTCAGCTGTGTGGCACGTAGCGCCGTCCTGTTGGAACCAAATGTTGCCAATATTCTCCTCTTCAATTTTTGTGAATAAAAATTCGCTCAACATGGCCCGCTGCACACGATCGATAATGTGCTTAAAAATTGAACGGAACGTGTAGGCTACTGCATGGCCACAGTCATTTAAATGAAATTAATTTCCATTATTAAACGGAAGGATTATACTTTCAAATAAAAAAGAAAATTTAAGAAAATATTCAGTAATTTTTTTTAAAGTATTTTCAAAAAAAAAAGTTATTTGGCGGAACCTTTAGTATTGTACTGATCTTTATCTATGAAGGAATAGCGTCATCCAGACGAAATTCTGAATGTTATTTGGTGTAAAAACCCAAGTGTTTGCCCCTCAGATGCATTAAAGCTGCACAAGTTACATACTCATGCATAACAGAGCTTACATTTTGGACCTGATGCGATCGCTATGCTGAAAAAATGTTTTTGGGAATGCAAAGCAAAAAATTTTCAAACGACTTTAATAATCAAAATAAAAAATTAAAAAGAAATGCTGAATAAGAGCTCATTATGAATTTAATTTTTCTTTAAGAGCATTAAAAAAATTTTTGTGATAAAATTTTTCTTGCCGTCCTTTCTATTGTTGTAAATGACAGATGTCGCTTTAATTAAAACTCCCAAAACGCCTCTTAAGAATACGAAAATCAATGTCAATTTATGGGTAAAAAAAAAGAAACAGAAAACAGAAAAAAACATTAACAAATCAAAGCTAATTAACAGAGCGTAAAGTATGATGGCCAAACATGTAAATATGCGTACGTAAATATTTATTTCAAACAAACGAATGAAACAACAATAACAACAACAACAACAGAAGTCATCATAAAACAAAATAAATGAAATATTTTAAGAATTTCTGAAAAAGAAAAGACAAAAAAATATTTCTTTTTTTTTGAGCTTTGGTGAGAAAAAATTACTAAAAAAAAAGGAGGGAATTGAGTCCGAGAAAACAAAAGAAACAGGGTAGAGGAAGGCAAACTGAATTGTAATGAAATACAGAAGAAGAAATTCAACATAGAAATGAATAATTAGATTCCAACTGTTGAAATTACAGGGACACAGGGGGTAGGAGAGGTAGATGAAATAAAGTGAAGAAGGTAAATTTAATTTTTATTGTTATTTTTTCAAATCACTGCAGGATTTCTACCCAAAAATTTTTTCGAGTAACATTTATATCGGGTTATCCATTTCGTGGTTTCAAAAGTAAACGTAAATAAAACGCATAAATAAAATATTTTTTTCATGATACGAATATTTCTCTTTTATTGTAAAGTTTGAACGTTGACATTATGTGTGAAACACTACATCCTCCCCGCGAAGTGCTGCAAGCATTGATTTTTTTGAGGAAATTTTCGACCACTTTTTCACACATATTGGGCGGTAGTATCTCAGCCATAACTTGACGAATATTGGTTTTTAAGTGCTCAAGAGTTGAAGGTTTATCTGCATAAACATGGTCGTTCGCGTAGCCCCTCAAAAAATAAAGTCTAATGGTGTCAAATGGCATAATCTTGGCGGCCAGTTCATATCGCCACGACGAGAAATTACGCAGCTAGGAAATGTCTCTTTCAATAAAACCATATTTGCTCTATTTGTGTGGCATATTGTTGAAGCCACATATTCTCCAAGTCGTATTCTTCAATAGCAGGCAAAAAATGTCGGACCGAATTAACGGTGACAGCCGTTCCATCGTTGTTTTCGAAGAAGTAAGTTCCAATCATACCTTCGGACCAAAGATCACACCAAACAGTGACTTCTTCTGGATGTAATGGCCTCTCTTCAATTACTTGAGAATTCTCAGAACCCCAAATACGACAAATTTTGTTTATTAACATACCCACCGAATGTGAAATCTGCTTCATCGCCTGTTGTTCAAGCACCCATTCCACGTATCTACGATGTTGTGAATGGTCAGCTGGCTTCAGTTGTTGCGTAAGCTGGACTTTATATGGATGTATGTGTAGATCTAAATGCAAAATACGCCATAATATGCCGTAAGGCAGTCCTTTAGTAACACTTCCACTTACAATAGCGATATTTTCAGCGGAACAATCGAAACGATAATGCACAGGCCTTTCAATATTTGTAACTACTCCAGTCTCTTCAAATTTTTTCACAATTTTTCCAATTGCTTGCGTAGTTGGACGATTATGTAAATCATAATCTCCTCTTAAAGCACGATACGTGGCTGTGGCAGAATCACCATTTTTGTAGTTGGTTTTCATAATTTTTTGATGTTTTTATGCATCCCCGAAAGTCTGCACAAGCGTTGGATTCGCTGCTTTTGAGGGCAACGAAAGCGAACCTAATTTTTGATGAAGTTCGCCGTGGTCTAGTAGGTAGTGTGCTGTCTTATTAGACGTAAAAGCCAGGGTTCGAGTCCCTGGCCAGACATCAAAACAAAATACAAAAAGTATTTTTTCGGCGATTTCCTCTCAGCAGATTTCTGGCAAAAACTCTGAGAGTAAATAAAATTGCCATGAAAAGTTTCTCATAAAATCTGTCGTTCGAAGTCGACTTTAAACTGTAGGTCCCGCAACTCATGTATAAAATTAACACACACAACATAAGTGGTGTGAGAAATAATCAATAATCCTGACTGATGGGATCTAATGACCAATTATGTATGTATGTAATATACCCACCGAATGTGAAATGTGCTTCATCGCCTGTTGTTCAAGCGCCCATTCCACATATCTACGACGTTGTGAATGGCCAGCTGGCTTCAGCTGTTGCGTGATGTAGGTGTAGATCTAAATGAAAAATACCTTGTAATATGCCGTAAGACAGTCCTAATTCCTGAGAACGACGAGAAATCAACACGGGGGTCTTCAGTAACACTTTCACTTACAATAGCGATATTTTCAGCGGAACGGTCGAAACGATGATGCACAGGCCTTTCAATATTTGTAACTACTCCAGTCTTTCAAATTTTTTCACAATTTTTCCAATTGCTTGCGTAGTTGGACGAATATGTAAACCATAATCTCCTCTTAAAGCACGATACGTGGCTGTGGCAGAATCATCATTTTTGTAGTAGGTTTTGATAATTTTTATACGTTGTGTGATAGTTAAGCGTTCCATTTTCGTCAATGTCAGACTTTCAATTGAAAGCAAAAAATTTGGTTTCACAACTTAATATGAGAGATGTTGAATTCCAGTCCCATACTTTTGAAACCACGAAATGGATAGCCATTTACTTGCCTTCTAGACGGTATTTTCTAATTTTTTTATTTTTCTTTTTGTTTTTTTTTATACAATTTTTATTTGATTATTTTTGTAATAAATAAAATACCATAACAAGCTACTTAATGAAATGTAATGAAAGAAACGTACGAAAGTATGTAAATTTTTGCCTTCTTTCTGTTGGTTTTTCTTTTATTTTTTAGATTTTTTTCTTTCTTTTTTTTTCATTCAATTTTATTAAAGAATTTTTGCTTGGCGTTTGAGTTATTAACAGAAAACAAAAGAAGAATTTTTTATTTAAAGTTCAAATAAATTCCCTTAAAAGTATGCTTTGTTTTTTTTTATTCGGCTTGCTTTTCATCTTACAACTGTATAACAGAGAGTATGTGTATGTATGTGTGTGAGTAAGCAGTTGTATTTCTCCATTGTTTTAATGGCAAAACACGAAACGATACATCAATTTTTGTAAATAATTTTACAGCAATACTCGATTCATATGTATGTATGTACGTGTCTCTCTCTCTCTCTTTTACTCTCTTTAACAGCCACTAGAGATTCTGTATGTAGTTTTTTGTTTTTTGCTGTTATTGAATACTAACGCACTTATTTGTTTCCGTTTTGTCTTGTAGTTTTTATTTTTTTTTTTTTGTTTTTTGTTATTGTAAATGTTCTAGAGCTAGCTAAAGATAAAGTGGTTGGTAGTTACTATTCTTATTATTATTATTATTGTACGTAGTATGTAGTTATTATAGTTGTTGTTATTCGATTTGCTGTAGTATTTTGTCTTGTTGACTAATGTGATTATCTTGTTCGTACATCGTGCATGTCAAAATGTGTCGATTGTCTTCATCGGATAACAATTGACAGACGCCCTTACTTAACCTCTCAAATAAATATTGAAAAATAGAAAAAAAATAATAATATTCTGGTACAATTGTCCACATTTATAATGATCACGATACAAATGATTGTATTGGTTATTGTGCGTGTTTTATTCTTATCTCAGAATATGAAATGATGAGCCACAGTGTAACGCATATTTCCTGTATGACACCAAAGACAAAAACTTATTATCTGTAGAAATTGTGGATACATTTTTATTGACACTACCGCCAGCTATAAATAAATGCTCATATAATTTATGTGGTTCAACTTTTTTCCCGGTTTATAGGTACAATAGCTTGGTGAAATAATTAAAAGCTAAAAGAACAGCGTAGAAAAAAAAACTATCAATTCACAACTAAATTTTAAACAAGCGGTATTTCAATTGCTGAATCAAATAAGTATGAAGATTTTTTATTCCAAATCAAAGGCAAATTGATTGTAGTGCTGAATGTGCTCATCTACAAACTCTAGTAATTTAAGTCCGAAACGAAATCAATAATTTTGACAGCAAAATTCATATAAATTCTAAGGTCGAAAGAACTTGCAGTTCAAACCCCAAGTCATACATCTCCAGTAAAACGAAATAAAAAAAATATATTTTCGGCTACTGTCTCTCAACAGATTTGTAGCAAAAACTCGTACATACATACATAATTGGCCATTACAACCCTTCAGTCAGGATTACGACCTAGCTTCTCACACCACTTATGTTGTGTGTGTTAATATTATACATGAGTGGCGGGACCTACAGTTTAAAGTCGACTCCGAACGACAGATTTTTGAGAAACTTTTCATGGCAATTTTTACTCTCAGAGTCTTTGCCAGAAATCTGCTGAGAGAAAGTCGCCGAAGAAATATTTTTTCGTTTTGATGTCTGACCTGAGATTCGAACCCGGGCCTTTTGTCTAATAAGCCAACACACTACCCACTAAACCACGGCGACTTCAAAGCAAAAACTCGTAGAGTGTATAAAAATTGCCATGAAAAAGTTTCTCAAAAATCTGTTGGTCCGAGTAACTCACTTTTATAGTCGCCATAGTCTAATAGCTTATTAGACGTAAGGCCACGGTTCAAACTCCAATTCAAACACCTCGAACAAAACGATTTAAAAAAATATTTTTTCAGCAACTAACTCTCAGGAGTCGATATTACTATGAAATAATGACCTCTTGGATAAAAATCAGCCAAGAACCAAGTGAAAGATTTCCATTAAAGAAGGCCACTGAATTATGAGTATCTTGAAGTGACAACGAAAGCTGAAAATATGGGAGCTATAACGCGACAAGGTGATGATGTTGATAAAGAGTAAGTTCCATACATAAATACCTTTTCCAAACTTAGCAAAAGCCCTGTCATCTGTGTAAGTAACAACAGATTTTTTTAACTAGAATTTTACAGCCTGCATGGAGCAAATAATTCCTATTGAATACTTTGATTTGTACCCAAACCACTTAATGAATCTTTTAATATAAGAAACAATAAGAAAAAAGACACCAAGATCGAATCCAACTTGTGATTTAGATTTTCAAGTAAATATTTTACAGCTTCACTGTCCCATACTTCTTCACATTTGGTTGAGTATTCCTAATCCCTCAATTAGACTATCATGTTGTTACGCAAATAGAAAAATCAAGATACTGGCATTTTGCTTTTACATCGTTTAACATTAAAATTATAGACAAATGCTACAAAAACAAAAAAAAAAACTATAAACTTGTTTACAAATTGTAGACTGCATAATATAACAACAAATACCAGCAAAAAAAAATTATAAACAAGTAAACAAGAATATACCAACAAACACCACAAGAGTAAATGTAAACAAAATGCACAAACATCAATAAGGTAACAACGATGATTAATAGAGATTTCGAGTAGGCGAAGCCACAAACATTCGCCTTTAAGAACATTCATTAGACTTGTTACGTTGCAATATAAAAGGCAGGACAACCTAGTCAGTAAAAGTTAGTCTTGTGTGAAGACGCGGTGTGTTTGAAGACAGTAATCGTGGTTTCGTTACAAAGAACTGTCGAATAATTGTCACGTAATTGTTATTGTTTATGCGAAAAGTATAAACAGAGGTTGAGGTCGCCGTGGTCTAGTAGGTAGTGTGCTGGCTTATTAGACGTAAAGCCAGGGTTCGAGTCCCCGGCCAGACATCAAAAGAAAATACAAAAAGTATTTTTTCGGCGATTTCTTCTCAGCAAATTTCTGGCAAAAACTCTGAAAGTAAATAAAATTGCCATGAAAAGATCCTCAAAGAATCTGTCGTTCGGAGTCGACTTTAAACTGTAGGTCCCGCCGGTTATGTATAAAATTACCACACACAACATAAGTAGTGTGAGAAACTAGGTTAAGGGTTGTAATGACCAATTATGTATGTATGTATAAACAGAGGAATAACAAGGAAAAGCAATTGTGGTTGTTTACATCAAGTTTCAGACATGCATGGCATGCAGCTTTACTGGTATGGAAATGAAAGTTTAATAGTAATAATAATTTTTTTATCCCATTTTCAAGCATTACACTGTGCTTATGTGTTATACCCCTTGACTAAAACTTTTTCACTTGACCATTACAAAGTTATTGTGTGTGTCCACCATACAGAATATCTTGATTTTTCTTAAATAAAAATTCATATTCTTTATAACACAACACTGCTGTACCCCAACACACTTCAAAATTATATTAATTCTGTCTGTCTGTCTGTCTGTCTGTGTCACTCTCTATTTATAAAGAAGAAGAAGAAGAGCTGTATGATGACAACAACTACAAAGATGACGTACGATTTGTGTCATGCAACAAATGAGCAGAAGAATACGAACGAATTTACCCTCAAGGGATATTTCTTGTTGAAATTTACTATTCTGGGATATATTTCTCGTTAAACTTGCCAGTATACAATCAAAAATCACAGATAAAGTATTAAAAAAAAAAATTAGAAGAAGAAAAACAACAAAACGACATGAAATCACAATTCAATTGATAACAAAAAAATAAAAAACAAAATTTTTGTTGACCAAAAAAAACAAAATCGAAATCAAATGCAGCAAAACGAAGCCAATTGGCAAAAATTTTTACTGGAGTTAAGCATTAAAAAAAAAATAAAATTTTTTCCTGTCTTAGACAACAGACCCAGCTTGAGGGTGCTCGACAATAAATTTATGACATTCATTAGAACGTCAGATTAAGAAAACTTAAAGGAACAGAACAACAACACGACAAGAACACCAAATTCTACGAGTAAATAACACCAGAATACAATATTGGATACGAAATTTAAGCAGCTGACACCGTTTTCATACACAAAACCAAAAACAATTGCTAAATTCTCCCTTCCTACCTCTCTGTTTGTTGCCCCGTTTTCATTATTTGCTTAGAAAACTTAAGAGTGGATTTTCATGTTAAAATTGACTTGAGGTCGACCAGAGCAAAAAAAAAAAAGCCAACAAAAACTGAATTTTTGAATAGAAAAAAAATGGACTCCAGAATATTTCATTGTAAATTGAAAGCAATAGAAAAGGGAGGGAAAAGAGAGAAGGAGGGAGAGAAAGGGAGCGAGAGAGAGAGTAAGAGAAAATAATCAAAATTAAATTGAAATCTAAATACGAAAACATTAAATTTTAAAACCGAATATTGAAAGTCACTTTAGAACACAGCAAATAAAAAAATATACCGGCACAGATGTTTCGCTTTTAAATTTGTTACAGTGCGTAAAAAAATTATTTGATCACCTAAAGGTTTTTCTACCCAATGATAATTCTTAAAAGTTTGCAGACGATAATTCAACTGTAATTATAGACCGAAATAGGAATGTTTTTACTTTAAATCAACGTGGCCTACAATAAGTGATCGATAATAGAAAATACACTCTTCACGTTTATAGAACATACGTTCAAATTTATCAAATGAAAGGCAATGCAAATGTTTACCGAAATTACATTACGGTTCGCTAATCGCTTTTATTTCTTTCCACATGCTAAAAACGTACGTTCGCTCCGTTACGTTTCGTGAACGTTTGGCTAATTGTAGCTTAAGACGCATTTGATACTTGCTTTCGCACTAATTTCAGTAATATTGTTACGAAAATGGAAATGGTGTTATTAAAATAGTAAACAAAAGCTACAAAAACAAAATAATGGACTTGTTCACTTGATCAACGAATAACGAAAAAATATAGCAACAAAAAGAATGGACTTGTTTACGAGATCGGTGATTAAACAAAAATATAGCAACAACATCAGTATAAAAATATATGGGACAACAAAGTGCAGCGGACAGAGAAGTAAACAACCAACAACAAAACAAGATACACAAACAACAATAATGAAAACAACTTGTTTACATTTTTAGATATTTCCTGAAGGCTGTCATTCTCCTTCCAGAGTATTTATCATTTTTTTCTTTTTTTTATAAAACCAGCACCCTACTCATGCAGTGCATTGTGCAGATTTTCTAGGAAAGGTGGAAATAGAGAGAGGGAAAATGCGAACGGTAAGGAAATGAGTTGCTGCTGGTGACTATAAAATGGCCAGTGCTATACCTTCACCATTAGACAGTCTACAGCAATTGTCCCCAAGAAGCCCGCAGTTTCTCACACCATTAATGTTGTGTGTGTTAATTTTATGCAGAAGTGGCGGGACCTATAGTTTAAAGTCGACTCCGAACGACAGATATTTGAGAAACAAGAAGAGAAAGAGAAGAAATCTCCTAAAAATACTTTTTGTATTTTTTTTTATTTTTGATGTCTGGCCTGAGACTCAAACCCTGGCTTTACGTCTAATAAGCCAACACACTACCTGTTAGACCACGGGACATCCAAAAGATAATAAGGTTGCAATATATTAGCTGCGATCACCACTACTACATACTATTAATCAATCGATATAAAAAGCAAGACAGAACAGGCAACGGCGATTCAGTGAGAATTCAGTCAGTTGTGTGTGAAGACACGAGATTTAGTTAGAATTCAGTCAGTCATGTGTGAAGACGACACGTGAAATTCAGTTAAAATTCAGTAAGAATTCATTCAGACACGTTGTGTGTGCAGAGAATATTGTGCGTACGCGGAAGAGTGTGAAAGAGGAATAACAATTAAAGTAAATTGATCTTGTGTAAATCAATTTCTAAAGGTGGCACACGGAATTGTGCAAACAATAAAGAATTGATTTAAAATGAAACACATATTTATTTTTATTTTATTTGCAATTTACGAACTCATATTTTTAATGTTTAACGTAACAATAATATGAAAATGTCTGGCGAGTCAGAATACATTTCATTGATTCGATATAAAAATGTATACATTTGGTGATGAATTGAGTTTATTGAGGTGGTACTTTCTGTAGGGATATTTCAATTACCTTCCAGTCTTGTCTTTAGATTTATCGTGGAAATCTATTTCATTAAAAAGTTCTGTTCACTACCGTTTTCAGATTACGTTCTGCAACGCCTTTGCGTTTGCATGTACAGACAGATGACCCTTCACATAATGTTTGACTATATTTCAGAACAGAAGAAAATGGAAGACTAATTTTAATAGCCTATGTCTGTTGTCTGTCATCAGAACCATGGGTCAATTCTCTGGACAGAGAAAACGAATCTGAAAACAGGCCACTTGGAATTGGACAAAATAGAGTAAAGCATGCTGGTATAACTATGTTAATGGGAGACAAATCTTATATAAAATTCCTTAGATTTTATGGCCTAAGGAAACATACGGATGACAGCTCCCTCCTTAACAATCGTCTGGTTCAGATAATCGTAGATATATGAAGTAAACTGGAAGCCATTTAATCTTTTAAAAACGCGAATATTTTGTGATATACACATCGGTCCAGAACTGATCTTGGAACAAGAAGAAGAATTTTTGGTCCAGGAATGAAAAATACCGGAAATCGCGGAAATCTTCCAAGTGAAACTCTATGCCATTGCGGGATGTGCTCAATTCAATTTGGAGAGGAGGTACAAAAGCCAGGTCACCATTCCAACACTAGACTTTCAGACTATCTGGAAATTCTGAGTCAGCAGAAAAAGCAGATATGTATGGTCAGAACATGACAACAGACGTACTATCTTGCTTGTAAGCCACAGCAGAAGCGACGTATAGAGATAAGTCACCATTTTGACTAGACACTAACTGATTCGAGATCAATTCCGCCAGACAGGAACACTGATGATCTTTCGTTATTGCTCGTTGTTGCTATTATCTGCTGTAGAACGTTAAACGTTTGTTTGATAGATTGTTTGGGCATGCAATGAAAATCCCTTATAGCAGACTGCATGCTTGAAAGTCTTTGAATATTTTAAGTATTGTGTCTTGGCATATTATACAAATCGATAGGGATTAACTCTGAGATATTTTTCAAAGCCTTTTCAGCGTTTATGGTGCTGTTTATGTTCAGCCCAATCACCAATTTCTTTCATTTATCTCAGTAGGTATATTATTGAGTACACCAAGTGAAGAAATGTGTAAAAAGACGTCGATGTCAACTGAATTAGATGCTTAAGGGCTCGCATCTTACATCGACATGACCAGTTGAATAAGTGGCATATTAAATTTTTTACTCCTTTATTAATCTCTTATTTACGATAAAAAGGTAAGGAAAATTCCCCAAGTCATTGAATAACATTTAAAAATTTAGTTAAAACCTGTATATAATCTCAGTCCTACAACTGTGTACAAACTTTTGTTACACACTATAAAATTAAAGTCAATATAAAACAACAACAGACGTACACCTTTACCGTTGGGTTTGTTAGTTGAGTACCACCTTCCCTTATGGCTTATAATTAAAGAAAGAAAAACATGTTGTACCTTAGTTAACCTAAGTGAAAAAAGGAGCACAAGAACTGATTCTATTCACTCTCCCTCATACTCAGGAGTATGCACGGATTCCGTGTATTTTAAAAGTTATTAGAAACAAGCCAAACAAAACAACTGTCATTGCCGCCACTGGGACAAGCATTGTGAGTACGATTTATGCGTTTAATAAACAAACGACCACCGCAGGACATGTAAAGTGTCCTGACAATAATACCAAACTGTATACAGCAACAAACAAACAAACATACGAATACACTGTGGCCAACAGTTGAGTAACGCGCGACAAGGTCGCTATTCAAACAGCTTGCAACCGTTACAACGCATAGACAAATAAACCAAAATGGAAGACGGCAAAACGTAGACGGCGAAATCTTTAAAACATTGAATTCTCGTTTACATTCATAAGAAGACGACCAGAAGACTGCTTTTGAGCAGGAGTTACCAACTGATTCATAAGAAATGTTGCAGGCATCCTTAGCAGATGTGTCTTTTGCCGTTTCTGTTCTGATTTCTAGTTTTTCTTTTATTTACAAAATTTACGCAACGTTTTATGTTTTTTTTTGCTTTTAAATTTTTATTGTGGTCGCCACTGCCTTATTTGTGAATGGACGGACATACCTATGCACAGATTTATAAATTCAAAACTTTCACTTGTTATCCCAACCCCCTTCCAGACCTCTTTAAAGTTTTATTTTCTAAATGCAGACTTTGTTTCCTTCACTTACGTGCCGTTGTGTTGCATGTGCGGCATTGTTTGTCCTGCCATTTACGATTGTTATTGTCAACAATTTAATGTGAGATTACGACGCGTCTTTTGTATTGGTGGCAGCTAATCAACCCAAAAAAACCAATAAAAACAAACGAATGAATGAAAATTTTATTCTCTGTATACGGAGAATGAGAAGACAGGGGGTAGGAATTACTACAGACAACAAAGACTTTAAAATGAAATAAGTAAACTCATGTGGTGTAACATACAAGAAATTGACATTTCAATGTGATAGAGTCTGGTTGTATTTACTTGACAGAAAGAAATGAAAGATCTCATTTGATTTTTGGTTGTTATCAAGTAAATTTCCATGTAAGATAGCACTGACCCGTTTCTGCCCCATCAGCGGAAAGAAAGCTTCACACTTCCTAAGCTTATATGCCTGCTTATTGCTGTGTATACCTAAATGGCCTGGAATCCAGCAAAAAGTAACCATATTTTCTAGATGACTCAGCTTCTCCAGGCAGCCCATAATATTTTCGATTTAACAATCTAGTTTTGTCCCATCAGTGGCATGGAAATTCATGTGCCTGCTGTTAGCAGCGATCTCCTTAACAGTATGCAGTCCAGCATAAAATAACCATATTTTTTAGACGATTCAGCTTCTCCAAGCAGATCTATGCTATCTTTGATGTAACTTTTTAAGAGTCAAGTGGTCGAACGACAGGCATGTGTTCGAATGTATTGTCCCCTCCTTCTTCTTTGCGCTTAGAAGATCCTTGAGAGCTTCTCTTTGGATTTGAAATGTTTTATTTCTGGATAAAACACTTCCGCTTCTGTTCCACAATCCGTTCCTAACCTTTATACTTACACCATAAAATGGTCCCAGTTTTAAGAGAGTATATAGTTTTCCAGATCACTCCAATCATTTTTATTACAAAGTCTCTTCACAAAACATTTTCCAAAATCATACAGTCTACAGTTTCTATTCAGGACACAGTTAAGGAGGGAGCTGTCAGCAGATTGTTGATACCTTAGCTCACGAAATCCCTCAAGAGAATTTCATATTTGGCTTTGTATCACATTGTTCTAACCATTGTTTCCAAAGTTCCCCTAAGCATTTTGAGTAATTTTCAGATTTGTTTTGTCTATTCAGGTAGACCCTAATGGGTCAGCATCATAATTTGCATTCAGGTTTATATCCTCAGAAATTCTCCTCAACACTTTTGCATTTCATTATGGTATGGCAAATAGCCGTAATCTAATAAGTAGAGTGTAGGTTTAGCAGACGTGAGATTTCTGACAAAAACTCTGAGAGGAAAATAATAAATTGCCATGAAAAGTATGTCCAAAAAAATCTGTCGTTCGGAGTCGTCTTTAAACCGTAGGTTCAACCACTCGCATATAAAATTAACACACACAACATAAGCAGTGTGATAAGCTAGGACGTAGTCCTTACTGAAGGTTGTTATAACCAATTATGTACGTATGAGGTAAGTATGTACATCATGTTTGGATTTACCTAAAATACTTTCTATATGAGTACTCGCATAAAAGTATTAATCATTAACATTCCAAGTATTTTACTTCGAGTTTGTTTGGTATTATCTTACCCCAGACTAGGATATCTTTCCATTTCAGAAGTTTTCTCCTTCCTGATCATATTCTAGTTCATTCTTTAACCCAATAGCTTTCCCTATTCACCTAATTCAGGAACCCTTTGCATGATCTCGCAAAGGGTCCCTTTAAATTTTCCTTTAGCTATCAAGGCTATAACATTTGGATACTTCTGGGGTTTGCATAAGATTGCCCTCAGATTGTTTTGTCAAGAGTTCACCCACATCTAAGCTCTCAAATAACTGTTGTATCTACACTTTTTGAAATATTCGCTGAGTATGTTTAGGTAGATCGTGTGTATTGGATCTGTGTCATCCAACGAGATATCATAGGTTCTATAGTCTTTCTTTATAACATCCTATTCCTATTATCTCTGAGCAATATTCACTCTTAATATCGTCCACCATAATTGTAAATAGTTGAAGTGATTTCATGAAATGATTAGCAAGGGGGTGCATCGGAAATTACTCAAACAATTCGAAATCTTGGAATTGTACACACCGTAACCTAGTAGGTAGTGTAATGGCTTATTAGATGTGATACTACGGTTCAAATACCATGTCAGATATCTCCAATAAAACGAAGTAAGAAAACATATTTCTTCGGAGACATCCTGTCAGCAGATTTCTGGCAAAAAATTTGGAGAGTAAATAAAATTCTTATAAAAAGGTCTCTCAAAAATCTATAGTTCGGAGTCGACATTCAGAGATCAGCAACAAGTATTCAGAACGATGAGTAGATTCAAGTCATACTTATAATTTCTGATGCATATACGCATTCATACTTATTTTAATATGATACTGATACTTTTCATACTCAAAGTTGGAAGTACTCGTCGTATTCATATTTAACAATACGCATGATGTTATTGACTTCGACTCGTCTCTACTTAACATTTACACGAAGCAAAAATAAATATGATTCGCTTACGAACACTATTATACTCACAAGAACATTGTGTGTATGCTTTGCTTGTTGCCTTTGTCTTTTCTTTCTTCTTTGTTTGTATATGCAACAACAACAAAGGCTGTAAATTTTGATGAATGATTCGAATCACTCGAAAAACTTATAAGTATTATAAGTATGTTTCAAAATTTATGAATGAGAATGAGTAGGCGTATGAATCAACATATTTCGAATGTTGTGAGTTTGATGTCAACGTTGTACTCATACTCATTGCTACTTATACTTATAAATCAATGTTGCAGCGAGTACGAATATATCAGAGTAGTTGAAGTTCATTTCTATTGATTCACTCATGCGCAAAATTGCATGAGTACTTTTGAATAGCGGAAAAACGACTCATTGCTGATCTCTGGCCAGGACATCAACGCTATGTGCTTACAATAGGAAGGCGTACGTGGCACAGACATTATAACACATTAAATATTCTGCATGAAGAATTTGAGGACATGATGTACTCACGTTAAGGAGATGTGAACTGACTACCGAAATCCGTCGATTTGACCTCGTTAGACTTTTCTGTATGATTGAGAGTAGCAGGAAATCTTATGAGTAGCAGAAGAACGATTCATTGCTGATCTCTGGTCGATATTAAATTGTAGGACCCGCCACTCATTTATAAAATTAATACTCACAACATATGTGCTGTGAGAAGCTTGGACGTAATGTTGGCTGAAGAGTTGTATTGACCAATTACGTATGTATGTATGTAAATATGTAAATATGAAGTCGCCGTGGTCTAGTAGGTAGTGTGTTGGCTTATTAGACGAAAGGCCCGGGTTCGTATCCCAGGTCAGACATCAAAACGAAAAATATTTCTTCGGCGACTTCCACTCAGCAGATTTCTGGCAAAGACTCCGAGAGTAAAAATTGCCATGAAAAGCTTCTCAAAAATCTGTCGTTCGGAGTCGACTTTAAACTGTAGTGGTGTGAGAAGCTAGGTTGTAATCCTGACTGAAGGGTTGTAATGGCCAATTATGTATGTATGTATGTAAATATGAAAGCGATAAACATTAGACAAACATTTAATATTTAAGCGGTGACACAAACCTTAGCTCGAACATCTCCACTAATCTAGTAGGTAGTGTGTTGCCTTATTAGATGTGATACTTCGGTTCAAATACCAGGTCTGATATCTCCAATAAAACTAAATAAAAAAATTTGCTTCGGCGACTGCCTTTCAGTAGATTTCTGGCAAAAACTCTGAGAGTAAAATAAAAAGTGCCGAGGACAGCTTCCCAAAAAAACTGTCATTCGGACTTGAAGTTTAAAAATCTATGTCCTCTAAACAGTCTTTTGGCAAAAACTCTGAGAATAAATACAATTGACGTGAAATTTTCACAAATTTGTCTTTCGAAAAATTGTAGGTTACATCGCTTATGGATAAAGTTAATACACACAACATTGGTGGTGTTAGAAACTAGGTTGTAATCCCGGCTAAAGGGTAGTAAGGGCTTAATTTAAATATTTTGTATAGAAAATTATCTGCTTATTACCTACCTTTTCATTTGTTTACATACTTCATTTTTAATCGATATTTTTAAATGCCATCTTTTATTGAAGTTAAATACTCCACAATTCAATTAGTAGTTAATGCCCCTCTTCTAACTTTACTGCAAAGGTAATCAGTATTCATCAATAAAAAAAATGAAAGAAAAATATATTTATTCTTCAATAAAATAACATTCAATTGGAGAAAAAAATTCAAACAATTGTTGTAGAGAAGAATACTTAACTACTTTTTAATTTCGTTACAGAATATAACAAAAAAAAATAATTTTTTTTGATAAAAATTGAAGAAAAAAAGCATAGCGCAGCTTAAATGTTTTTGTTAAAGACTCACATAATGGCCTTAAAAGGAAGCCAAATAAAGCATTCAACAAATCCCCTGGAAAAAACATACAATAAAATAGAATTAAATCTCAAGCTCTCTTGCTCTCTGTCTTATAAGGTACCTTATCCTATACAAGCTTACATGTGCCAGGATATATCTTCGTTTGTATACTACATATGTGTGTCCCTGTGTCTCTGTGTATGTAAAGGTGTTTTACCATTAAAGCGTATGTTAAATTATAGTAAAAACGCTACATTTGCCGCCAATTTCTTAACGTTTTTTCCCATTTACCCCATTGAACTGTTGTACTGGCTGTCTTGGCTGTCTTGCCTGCCTTGACTGACTTCACATAAGTCGTGAGTGTAAGTGAATTCAAACGGAAATTGCTTGAAATTGAGACAAACATTGATGGAAATCATATCATAAAAGCTTAAGGTATAGAAGGTATTCGAAGACCTTGAAGGAGGTTTGGTTCAGTGGTGGTGGTGGTGATGGTGATGGTGGCGCTTTACAACGGATATGAATTTTGGTTATGTATTGATGCTTTGTAATATATGCTCACATATGTATGTGTATGCCTGTATAGGTTATTAAAGTTTCTCAATTGTTGTATTTTCATATTAATGATGCTGATGATGATGTCGACGACGACGTTAACGTTAGTCATTCACTGTGAAATGAACAATAATAACAATAACAGCTACAACAACAACATAAATGATTACATCGAATGATTTACTTCCGTATCATTTGATTTGAATTGACTTTGACAATAAAATGTCATTTTACTTACAAATCAGACAATTGGCTTAAAATACAATAACAATAATAGCAGCAACAATAACAACAGCAACAGCAAACAATATTACACGGGGATATAATTTGTGCCTGGAAAAAAACAGGAAAAATCATAAAAAAATATTTAAGAATCGGAATCTAATAGCTCGACAATAAAAAAAAAGTTAAACAATGCATAGCTCTGCGTATAAATTTTTTGCAACAATTTCAATTGCTAATCATTATAATGCCAATAGAAAAGTAATTTCAATAAGTAACAGGATTTTGTTGAATTAAATTCATAAGTAAGGGTCTTGCTTTAAAGCTAAGGTTCTGCTGCTAGCAGAGTTAGCTATCGGTTTCGTACATTCCCAATCGTTACTAGTTCGCAAGATAATGGCTCCGTATTAAGTCACTCGATGTCTGTATCCTGATTGCTGTTGAGTTTGTTAAGGCAAACAACTGATTGGTATCCTATGCTAGTTCCCCTACATAAAGTAGAGTCTGCCGCCGTAGTCTAGTAGGTAGTGTGTTGGCTTATTACACGTAAGGCCCGAGTTCAAATCCCCGGTCAGACATCATAAAGAAAATATGAAAATATTTCTTCGGCAACTTATCTCAGAATTTCAACAGATTTCTGGCAAAATCTCTGAAAGTAAATAAAAAATTACCATGCAAAGGTTCTTAAAAATATGTCGTTGGAAGCCACCGTTAAACTGTAGGTCCCGCCACTCATGTATAAAATTAACGCACACAGCACCGGTGGTGTGAGAAGCTAGGTTGAAACATTGACTTGATTGATTGTAATGACCAATTACGTATGTATGTATGTAAGTATGTAATTAGGGGTTAAAACAAAGTCTAAGTTAGGTTAGAGGACGTGCACCTGTCGGTCAAGACAAGCACTGTACCCGGAGGTCGAAATTGACCCATTGTACAAACAAAGTCTAAATTGTCCATTGAATCTGAATGTTCTCTAACACCCGACATTTATAATGTTTGTGATCATAAAAGAATATCTGAACGTGACGTGATTTTATAGATTAGTGACCATAATGACTCAGAAAATTTTTCATTCGAAGTCAAATTTAAACTGTATATCCTGGCCATTCTCATGTTAAAAACGTTTAAATTATAAGCTTGTAGATTGCAAATAAAATAAAAACAAATTTATTTGTTTAGTTTTAATTAAAATTCTTTATTATTTGCACAATCCTGAACGACACTGTTTACAACTTGATGTAAACAACAACAATTGCTTTGTTTGTTATTCCTTTGAATAAACAATAACAATTACTAGACAATTATTCGACAGATCTTTGTAATGGAAATATTCAAACCATGAACACTATCTTCAAATGCTGCACGTCTTCACACAAGACTGGTTAAACATCACTAACTCACTCGACTGTTTTGCCTTGCGTTTTATATGGCACGGCAAACGTTCATGACTTTGCCTTCTCAAAATCTCCATAAATGTAAACATCGTTGTTTACGTTTGTTATTGTAGTGTTGTTGGTAGGTTTTTTGTTTACTTGTTTACCATATTTTATGCTAGTGTTTGTTGTTATATTAGGCAGTACGATAATTTGTAAACAGGTTTGTTTATTTGAATTGTTTTGTTTCTGTAGCTTTTTTTATAATTTTAATATGAGGCTAAGTAAAAGCAGTACATCAGAATCTAGATTTTTCATTTTCCTAACACTGCCACCCACTTAAGCCTGTTGGTCCCGAAGAGGCTCATTATCTCTTCTCTCTTCTCTCGTATGTCATTTTTATTTGTACTCGGGGGTATGAGGAGCTAAGTTGTAATCCTAACTGATCGGCTTTATTAACCAGCTATGTATGCATATTTGACTTCAGTGGGATCAGGCTAAATTAAAAACGATTCAAATGTTATCGTTAGTTTCGACAGGACTAGGGAGTTTGCCCTTATTTTCCTCATTTGATTGCACAATATCATATTTTCTTGAATTTAAGTGACCTATTGTGTAACCTTTTCCATTCTTAAATATAAAAATAGAGCGAATACTTATAAAATATTTACCATTTTGGTAAACTAGAGGAGTTTCAAACACAATTTTAATTAAATCCGAGGCATTCATTTTAATTCTCATTTGCAGTCTTTGTTTCCTTAACTAAAAAGAAACAAAAAAAAAAAAAGAACAGAGGACCAGGTTGAGTATTTGTATACATTGTTGACACTGCACACAATACAGTGCCAAGTGTATACGTACTTTACATTACACCCGGCCACATTCATTCACATTTTACAACCCCAAGGGAATTACAATAGCACACGGAGTGTAATGCAAAGAATACCCGCATTTGCAAGGAAACAAAATGAAATTATGCGCTTGGCCAGTGGTAATTTCGATGGTCATTATGGTTTAACCGCAGCGACCACAAAATATACTCGTGGAGACTCGCTGATGGTGATGTTGCTGATGCTGTATGCTTTGTTTTAACTGGTAACTGGAGCCCTAAACCGCCGTAAATCACTGCAGGACAACAACGTTGTGGTCAAACTCACGTCCACAGGAAATACTTTTGTATGCATGTGTGTGTGTGTGTCTCCGTGCATGTGTGTGTGTAATCGAGCGACATGTGCATTATTTGTCGAAGGTGCTTCCTTTGTTTTTAAGGCTGTTAAGGCTAACATTTTAACAGGGTGCCCATATGAAATGAATTTGTTTCTGTAAATGTGTATGTGTTTGTGGGTGTTTATTTAGTTGTTAACGTTAAGCACGAGTATTTGTGTGCCTGTATATGTGTTTCATTAGTAATGGAACTCATTAAATTTGAGTTTATTTTGCAATTAACGCCTGTTGCTAAAAATTTGTTGAAAAGTATTTCTCTCTCCGTCTCTCTCTCTCTCTAGCTCAACATTCTATTTGCCACTCCCTCTCTCTCTCTCCACTACCAACACCACCAACATTGTTGTTGGCTGCCTCTAATGTTTTTGATGATAAGTCGCACCACTTCTAATGCCTTATAAAACACAGAACATAAACGTTCACCGGCAGGGGGGGAAAGTTAAAGTCGACGACACATTTTACGTTGAATTGTAACATAAAAGCCTAAAAGTGTTGAAGTATGTGCGAAATTTCCCCTCCCCACTAATGCGAAAGTATTTTCATTTAACACTCTATTAAATACTATTCCAATTGCTCTTAACTATGAGGCTGTAAATTAAGGAAACGGGGGGGAGGGGGTCCTTTTGTTTTATAATGAGTATAAATATTTTGTTTTCATTAATGTTGCAAGTGATGGTATATGTATGTGAAGATGTTTGTTTTAAAACAGAAAACAATATTGTGTGTTAATTTGTGGCATATAAACTAATGCCATTCAAATATTAACTAAGGCTTCCTTTCATACAGTCAACAGGTTCAAATAGATATTAATTAACCTCAAATACACACATACACAGACACACATATTTAATATGAACATAATTACCTTGAAGTTCATATGGTGTATTGTATAAGTGTGGGGGAGTAAATTTTTGGATGAACATTAATTTGTTTTCAATTTGTCGGTTTTATCAGAGGTTAATCGAAGTGGAGTGGAAATATAAGAGTTTGATGTCATACACTTCATCTAACTTAGAATTACTTACATAAGGAATTAGTTTTTTACAGTCCTTTAGCCAGGATTGCAACCTAGCTACCACTTAGCTCATGTCTGATTTGACAAATAATTAGTTTTATCCCTCCGCTGAACGAATATTGACCATCCAATGCGTTTCCGCTTCGATAAAAGGGCATGCCGATTTTGCCAAAAAAAAAAAAATCATCGTTTCAGATGAAGCTCATTTTGATCTTGCTGGGTATGTAAACAAGCAAAATTGTCGCATTTGTGACACCGAAAACCTGTACGCATACATTGAAAAGCCGACAGATTTTGGTCCAGAGGCATAATTGGGCAATTTTTTTTCGAAAATGAGAAAGAAGTGGCCGTTACAGTCAATGGCGATCGTTATCGGACCATGTTGAACGAATTTTTGTTCACAAAAATTGAAGAGAAGGATATTGCCAACATTTGGTTTTAAAAGGACGGTGCTACGTGTCACACAGCCGAAGCTACACTCAATGTTTTGTGCCCTATTTTTGAAGATCGCATTATCAGCCGCAGAGCTGATGTCGTTTGGCCACCTTGGAGCTCCAATTTGGCACCGTTCGACTATTATTTGTGGGGTGCCGTCAAAGATAAGTGTTACGCCGACAAGCCAGAAACAATTGACGCTTTAAAGGACAATCAATATTCGTGAAGCTACTGGTGAAATACAGCTGCACACAATCGATAATGTGCTGAAAAATTGGACCGGACAGCCGTGAATGAAATTATTTTCCATTATTAACCGGAATGATTTTACTTTCAATAAAAAAAGAAAATTGGCAAGATATTTAGCAGTTTTGTTTTTTAAAGTTTTTAGGATATTTTCAAACAGTGTGCCCGTTTCACACGATGTTGATAATTAAATTGAAAATAGGAGGCACTGTACTGCCAAATTCTAGTCCAAATGTAGTCGCTGTAGTCTATTAGATAGTTTGTCGGCTTATTAGACGTAAGGTGAGAGTTCAAAAACCCCAGGTCAAACATCAAAACGAAATTGTGAAAAAATATTTCGACGGCCTCTGACTCTCAGCAGATTTCTGGCAAAAACTCTGAGATTAAATAAAATTGTCATGAAGAGATTCTCACAAATCTGTCGACTTTAAACTGTAGGTCCCGCCACTCATGTATAAAATTAACGCACATAAGTGGTGTGAGAAACTAGGTCGTAACCTTGACTGAAGAGTTGTAATGACCAATTATGTAATGTTATGTAATTCCAAATAGGCCAACACATAAAGTAACGTGATTATCTCCGAAATCTATCCACAGAGAAGTTTACGATTGTCAATCTAACTTCCTTAATTAATTGGTCATTATAGAAGCTAGGTCTTCTGACACCATCCATGTTGTGTGCATTAATTTTATTCATGAGCGCAGGGACCTACAGTTTAAAGTCGATACCAAACGACAGATTTTTTGAAAAAAATATTCATGGCAGAGTGTTTGCCACATGACTGCTGAGAGGATATTTTATTATGTTCAAGATGTCCGAGCAAGGGGATAAACCTCGGTCCTGCTTCTAATACACATACATAATTGGTCATTACAACCCTTCAGTCAGGATTACGACCTAGTTTCTCATACGTCTGATCTTGGTGTAATAATTTTATACTAGAGTGGTTGAAGAAGTCGTTACAGCTGTGAAGAATGTTAAAGCCTAGTAAGTCGTTACTGCAGAAGGATTTTTCAACTGGGGTGGCGTAACTATTCTCTGCGGATATTATTTTAAAAAGAATGAAACAGCATATCGTTGGCACGATTACCACGGGACAAAATTAATGAAGGGATGTGTGTTTGAAGTCACCGTAGTCTAGTAGGTAGTGTGCTGACTTATTAGACTTAAAGCCAGGGTTCGAGGCCTAGACCAGATATCATAACAAAATACAAAGCGCATGTCTTCGGCGATTTGCTCTCAGCAGATTTCTGGCATAAACTCTGATAGTAAATAAAATTGCAATGAAAAGTTTCTCAAAACAATCTATTGTTCGAAGTAAACTTTAAACTGTAGGTCCCGTATGTATGTGTTTTTAAAACGATTGAAAATTTGTTCTTAATTTATAGCAAGACATTCTAGAAGTTGCCCAATTAGTATTTAACATTCCATGTTTTGTAAACGACTGTATGTAGTATATTCTATTCAAATTCCTTTCATCACAGGCCTTGTTGGTCATATTTTGAAAGCCAATAAGTGGTTCCAAAAAAAACCAAGTTTCTTAATGCAAATGGAAAAAATATTTGTTATTGAAAGTCATTACAAAATATATCTCTATTTGATTTTGTGCGGAGACCCAACCATACCAAATACCTATGCTTTCCAAGCACTGTACTTAAAACATTAAATCTCACCATAAGCCAGTTGCTTTGCTTTAATGGCGTAATAATTATGTTCGTTTACAGTAAAGAATTACATTTTGGATCGTAAATAAGAGCAAATAAAACACCACATAAGCAGACTGGCTTCCTCGACAAGGTACTGCCGGAGCCAAATGCTCAGACTCAGCATTACAGACTGAAAAAAACACAAAAAATAGAAATCCATGTGTGTAAAGGAATTGTCTTACAACATGAATTTCCTTTATTTTTTGTTTTTTTATTATTTTTATTCTGTTCCATACACATGTGGCAGCCACATATTCATTCTTTTTTTTTGCTTTTTTTTCAAGTAAATCTTATTGCCAACGTGTGCTATGCCGTGTAAGTCCTGTTTTCTTTATTTCGGTTGCATTTTAATTTAATAGAATCGTAGAATCGTTACTTTGTACATCAGCACACATACACCAGGAGGTTTCCTACATGCATTGCTACTTTGTTCACTAAGGATTACATTGTATGGATTTGTATCCTTTTTCTATAACCATACGAGGGTGATTCTTCTTTATTTCATTTGTTTTTCACTTTTTCTTTTTCTTTTCATTTTATTTTTCTATTCTTTCAATAAATTTTTCTTTTCATTTAAAAATCTTTGTATTCGTTGTTGGTGTTTGCTCTCATGTGGAAAAAACTAATTTCCTTAATTTTTTCAGCTTTTTTCGCCTCATAAATGTTGGTCTCTCTCTCTTACTTTTTTCATTTTCTTTTTTGTTTTGTTTTCTTTTGAAAGGAAAACTGTCTGAATGCAAAAGTATTCGAAGATTTAATTTTTTTTTGTTTTAAGGAAATAAAATGAATAATGCGCTGAATTTTGAGAAAAATTCTAAAGAATCTTAATAATAGCAACGATAAACAGAGAGAAAAGGGTTTGGAAATTAATTTCATTCTGATAAAATCTGCAAAAGAATTCCACTTAAACTTGATTTATTTATTTGAAGTAATAAATAGGCCCATGAATGTAAAATAGAGTGCATTTAAGTGTTTTTAAAGGTTTTTTTTTAAATTTTGAAATTCATATGATTAAAGCAGATAAATAATCTCATGTGGAAAAAGAACGTAAGGAAGAGTACCTTGATTTTTTTTTACGAAGATTGGATCGTCGTAAACCACTAAGAAGGCCTATCCCTATGGCCTAAAGGCGGGCCATTTAAAACTTTAAAATTAATAATTCAGTAAAACAAAAACGGTTTGAAATTTTGCCAAAAATTTTTTTTTTGTGAAGTACAATTGGACCTGTTAGATAACAATGTGTTCATACTAGATGATATTAGGAGTTTATATAGTGTGGGAATAGCCCATACAGCCGGACTTTAGGGAAGTTGGGCGATTTCGACCGTTATGTATTTGTTAGGAGAAATAGGAGGTATAGCGGGGGCAACCCCGATATGTGACCACCCTTCGTGGTGTACTCCTCGTCTTGCACTCCTTGCTCCTTTTGCAGCTATCGTCTATTCCTGGGCGCAGATAGGCATACGATCGTTTACATACATACATACATAATTGGCCATTACAACCCTTCTGTCAGGATTACGACCTAGCTTCTCACACCACTTATGTTGTGTGCGTTAATTTTATACATGAGTGGCGGGACCTACAGTTTAAAGTCGACTCGATTTTTGAGAAGCTTTTCATGGCAATTTTTACTCTCAGAGTCTTTGCCAGAAATCTGCTGAGAGGATGTCGCCGAAGAAATATTTTTCGTTTTGATGTCTGACCTGGGATTCGAACCTTTTGTCTAATAAGCCAACACACTATTCACTAAACCACGGCGAGCGTTTACAGTTTTGAATAGATTGCTGCTGATTTTCTTTCTCCGCTTCGCCGTTCCTGTTGCTGCTGCTGTTGTTTGTGCTTTCCCAATTCGCCCCTCTCGCGGGCTGTCATCATCCCCGTCATTGCCGCCCTTGCCGTCCCAGCTGCTGCCTAGCCCGCTGCGTTGTTGTGTGTCTTCCTGTTACGTTAGTTTTGTCCACTCCTGGTGCCACACCATGTGGCCAAAGTCAGTGTTATAAGTGTTGTTCTTTAAGTCGATGTATGTTTATTGTGTCGTTGTGGGCCACCAGTACCGAACTGTTTGGAGTTCAACTTGTTGTAATCGATTTGATTACGATGTCTGACCGGAGACTTAACTCTGGTAATACGGGAGTCAGGAGCCCCTTGAACCTCGATTCCAGCTTGGCTGTTAGTGCAGCCCATTTGGGAGCAACATGGTGGCTGTGCTTAGGACCCAAATCGCGGAAAGAGTATAGTTAGGCTCGGTATGTAGATACATTCTCAACAAGGTGCCGTGACTCAAAGATCGGAGGCAGTTTTAGATAGGCTCTGCTCTTAATCAAGGGGGAAGTCATGTCCAAATACTTGGCTTTGAATTGGTACCACATTGTATTTCACCCAGTGCGTAGAGCACCATGGGATTAGGTCCACACAGACCCAATTATCGTTGTACCGGTTAGGAATGTAATATTATTTCATTAATATGGCTGCCGCAAGTGATCTCACAGTACCTCTTTCGATCGTCAAAATATTCGTGCACTTTTTCTAGTGTATGGAGCCATATTTCGGTTATGTCATCATAAATGTTAGCCGGCAAATACACAATTGTCTCTGGTTTGATGGCATGACACCATTAGCTCCACAAAAAATAGTCAAACGGTGTAAAATTTTATTTTTTTGATGATAATAGACTTCACCATTTCGACTAATTAAAAGCCTATCAAACCTTTTACGCCAAAAATCCATCCTGACATCAAATGTATGGAAATTTTCACCATCCTGTTGAAAACAAACATCGTTCCTATCAATACCACAAGGAACGGGTACAAAAAAAATCGGTTATCATGGTGCGATAAGTGTCTTCATTGAGCGTAATGGTTGTGCCGTCATAATTTTCAAAGAAATATGCGCCAATAATGCTTCCGTTTAACAAGCCGCACCAAACAGTCACTCGTAATGGGTGCATTGGCTTCTGTAAGACAACGTGAGGGCTTTTTGAATCCCAAATATGGAAATTCTAATTATTAACTTACCCACCAAGGTAATAATGAACTTCATCCGAAAAGATGATTTTTTTTGGCGAAATCGTCATTATCGCGTGGTTTCTCGTTGGCCCATCTAACTAAGCTAAAACGAAGCTTTGCAGCTTCAACGTTTGAATCAATTGAACTTTGTTAGGCATCATACCGAGATCTTTTAGCAAAATTCGACGTAAGCTGTTGTGTGAAATGTTCAATTCGTGAGAACGATGACGCTTTGATGTTGATAGATTCTCTCGCACCTTCAGTCTCACCTTTGATATTTTCGGGTGTATGGAAAGTACGAGCACGCTTCACTCTTGGCGCATCAGCAATAAACTCAGTTCACGAACTGAAGCAATAATTTTGTGTATACTGGGCACTATTGGTCGTTCTCTGCGATCAAATTTTGTGCAACATTTTCATGCAATTTCATTACAACCCTCCAGTCAGTATTATTAACAAACGACAGAGTTTTGAGAAACTTTTCATGGCAATTTTATTTACTCTCAGAGTTTTTGCCAGAAATCTGCTTAGAGGAAATCGCCGAAGAAATATTTTTTGTATTTTATTTTGATTTCTTGCCTGGGACTCGAACTCTGGCATTACGTCTAATAAGCCAGCACACTTAAAACCACGGCGACTTCTTTGTATTTTTTTTAATAAATCCCGACGTTGCTCAAACGTAAATCGATTTATTAGGTTAAGTTGAGAGAATATTTAAAATTTTGTGAGAAAATAGAATTACATAAGCATTGCCAGATACGAAATAACCAATAGATGGGCCAACCTAGGAATATTACTGCGAAAGGGTATCATATGACCTCTTTGAAGTCGTAAATAGTAATCAAATATTGTGTTGTATTAAAGCATTCTGCTGGCCCCTATCAATATTCGTTTAATGGATGATATTTTTAATAGAAGAACAAAATTCTAATTAATATTGTTATTGTTATTGTATTAAAGCAAATCTAACTCGTGGGCTCTCAAATAATAAATGAAACAAGATTGATTGATTAGCAGTGGGCGATTGAGTGGCATAAACTTCAGATAAAAGAAAAAGAGAACAAAAAACTAATATTTCTGGTTGTTTAATATAAATTGATGTATGTGAGTAGTTCAAAATTATTTGTTTTTTTATTTTTCTTTTTTAATAAACTACTACTGGCACTAAAGAAATTAATAACAACTTGGGCACGTTTCTTACAAAGCAATTGAATCAACTTGAATGTCAATAACACTGATATTCAATTAATCGGAGCCACGGCTACTGGCTACAGACTGGCAATAGTACACTCTTACCCGCATAAAAACTTAATGAACACGTAATTAAATAATAATAATTATTATACAACAACAATAAGGAAAATGTAGTTTTGACGTTCATTTATTAAAAACTAAAATTAGCAATGCCAACGCTACGTAGTTGGACGCAAAAGTAGTACGAATGCGTTGCCAAATTATTACTTCATTTATAATCATTATGAGAGGAGAGGGGGTTTTCACTTTTTCTTGTTTTATTCAGTTTGGGAAGGGGAAGGCAGGAATTGACAGACTCGGGCATTGGCTTGTAAAAGTGGTTGGATAGTGACATGATGTTTCTTTCCGTGTGCAAATGCCAGAAATGAAGGAAGTATTTGAAGTAAAAGTGAAGATAATAGTAGTGAAGGTTATTGCACCCTACACCAGCACAGTTATTAGTAGCGATAGATTTTGCCAGAAATTTGCTGAGAGGAAGTCGCAAGTTCGGTGATGTCTGACCGTGGCCGCATGTCTAATAAGCAAACGCACACCCTACCAAACTACGACGACTACCTATAATCATAGTCCTTATCATAATTGAGGGAGCAACGACTACCTATAATCATAATCCTTATCATAATTGAGGGAGCAATGTTGTTACTTTCATTAGCCATCTGTCAGTTGACTCGTAGCTCATCATATAGTCGCTCCTTGCCACCTTAAACTCCCTCACTTACTTGGATTTCTTTGCGAGTATTTAATGAAAATCGACATGCCTTATGGTATTACACCTTTTAAATACTCTGTCTTATACAAAACCTTACACATAATTTTTGTTATAACCAAGGAGATTTCCACCAAAAATACCCATAAAATTTAAAAGAAGAAAAACAATGCGAATGATAGAAAAAGAAAATGTTTTTGACAAACTAAATTGCAATTGACATGACATGTCTGCTGACTTTAAATGAACGCACTGTTGCCTTTCTAACAATTTCCTGCGATTTCGAAAAATCTCTTTTATTATGAAAAATTACAAAGTAAAACTAAAGGCGGAGAGGGTATTTTTAATCATTAAAATAAAGAGAGAATAATTGGGAAATGCTTTTTAAAGCTGGTATTTTGAAATTAAATCTTTAAGAATTCAATTAAAGGTGATAGAACTTATTTTCTTATAAAATGTTTCAAAAACCCTCACAATTATAAGGCAACAGGAGTCACTGCCTTAGAAGAAATATTCCAATACATACTTCAAGTAATAGCCCTTAAAAAATCTGATAGAAAAAGGACTTAGGTTAAGGACTTCAGTTGGTATATTTTTTTTTTTTTCATTTCATTCAAAGTGTTGTCCATCGGAAGCTATGACTTTTTCCTACATTTTTAGCAATTTATGGATTTTGTCTCAAAATAACGCTCTTTTTGGTCTGAGAATCAATTGAACCAATTTATGAGGCCCTGCTCTGAAGGAAAGCATTTTCCAGTAAGATCATCTTGCACCAATCGAAGCAAATAGTAATCAAATGGGGAAAGGGGTAGACAAAACTTGTCATCAACTGCTGTTCAAATAGTTTTTGATCGGCGTCGAAAGATGTAGCCGAGCGTTGTCATACATACATAATTAGCCATTACAACCCTTCAGTCAGGATTACGACCTAGCTTCTCACACTACTTATGTTGTGGGCGTTAATTTTATACATGAGTGGCGGGACCTACAGGTTAAAGACGAGCCTTGTCATGATGGAGAATTAGGACCTTGTGTCTGTTTGCATATTACGCGTGTTGTTCAACCAATAGTCTCTTAAAGCAAATAAATTATTGTCTGCACCTTGGCAGAACGGCTATATTGCTTAACCGTAAAGTGCGCTCATCACATATAATTCCTTGCGCTTGGGTGTTGCCATAATGATGCCATATCCTTACTTTTGAATAAATCCTGCTACTTAAAAATGCATTGAAATATCTACTTGCGTTACGCCTAAGGAATATGTAAGCTCTTGTAGCGCTTGACATAAACCTTGTTCGATTAATGATTCCTTCTTATGGCTTTCAAACCTTTTTGGCTGTTGCAGGCACTCTTTGACATCAAGATCACCATTTCTGAAACAGGATAACTACACGACACAGTGTGTTTTTTATAGAGAGTGCTCGTTGTATAGTGCCACAAGCAAACAATGATTCGAACATAGAGTTTCTTTCGGAAAATCGTAGCGAAAGTTCTTTTCTTCGGTTGTTTAAAAGTCTTTCCATCATGAAGAAAAATTATGATGTGCCCAATAAAACCAAACCATACTGACAGCTCAAGAACTAATCTTTCAAATGACGTTTACATCATTGATATAAAATAACTCATAAGCAGGTGATGCCATCTAACGTAAATGAAAACTTTCTAAGTTATACTATCAACTCCTTAAGGTTAGGCTAGGTCGGAGTGGTAGCTTTGGTATCCTAAAGATCACTTAAGCACGCATAGCGACCTGTTGTGATGCCACAGGAGAACACAGTCCCTGTACTGACCAAGTTCCATCAAAATCAGGGAGAAGGAAGCACCTAGTCAGCGTAAGGGCTGCATAATAAAAGCACGACTACCCCGCATTGGAAAACCATTTGATAAACGAAGCTATATCCTTGATATGAATAGATGATAACTCCGTCAAGCTGATAAGGAATTGGGAGCCAAATAACCTGTATCTACACCTAGCAAGAGACAGGCACTGACAAGGAAGTGGACAACAGTCTCCTCTTTCTCAGCGGATCTGCATCGATGGCAGCAGTCATTAAATGGGAGTTTCATTATCACCACGCGTCTGCCAATGACGCAATGGCCTGTAAGCATCACCATTGTAGTCGAGATGATGTCACGACTAAGACCAAGTAATTGGTTGGGATGCCTTCTATCCATTAAGGGCCAGGGGAGTCTGGCGGTGGAGCAGGACTCCACAATGACCCAGGATAGGTTGGCATCCCGAAGAAATTTCCAATATCTAACCTGACCGAGGCAAGTGGCATACCCAATTCAATAGAAGAGGATTCCGGAAGTAGCGCACCAGCTCTGGCGAGCTCGTCGGCCTTACAATTTCCTGGAATATCACTGTGCCCGGGTGCCCACGCCAATGAGACACTGGTGAAGCGCCCAGAAAGAATCAACTCCTTAGTATACACTGTATTCATAGTATTGTAAAAAACTTCAGGCACTGTTTTCGTACAAAGATTCCTTTACAAGTACAAAAGGTACAATTTCTTCATTAATCGATTTTCTTGGGCACTTTAACCACAAATTGATTCTTAGCTTCCTTTCTGGCCGCTGCAGTAAGGATTTAATTGCCCAGTCTGTTGAATTCTAAATTTTAATATGAATATTCCGATTTTATGTTTAGCTTGGCTACATGAAATATTGATTTTATCTTAAAGGGAAACGTTCATAATTGATCATCGAAACATAGCTTTTAGGAAATATTATTTTATAATTTTGTATTATGGAGCTCCTCTTGATATTATTTATACACTAATTTCAGTGCTGCTTATATGACTTCCATAAAACAAATTAAATTTCTAAAAATTTTAAAGGCTTCAGGATATTGTTATAAATGTACTTGGGTTTCTAGGAACTAAGACCTTTTAGTTTAAAGCTTTTCTACTACGTACCTTTGATTTAAGACTTAGAAACAAAAGAACTTTCTACTCCAACTCCTTTTCGTAGTATGGCAGACTGGCTTTTTGTGTTAAACATTTAAAACAATATCCTTATGTTTCTCAATGAAACAATATCCATCAGACAATTGTGCTTATTTTTAAATTTTATTTTCTGTTTTTTCCAAACATAAATCTACCATCCATATGATAAAAAAAAACCCTTCCACTGAAAGTAAAAATTTCTTTTTTGTTATGAATTTCAAACTCCGTTTCAAGCAGATGAAATCTTTGGTGAGTAACAAGCAGAACATGTTTGACATTTTCCAGGCAATTCAAATTTCTTTTATTTGGGCTTTTCCTTCAACACTAGGGTATATCAGTATAGCATATTTGTATGGCACATACATAGTATGTTCCATAAAAACATGCATGTTTCTATTAGTGGTTACAACATATTCATACAAAATAGACATCCACCCATTCACCCCATCTCTCTTGGCTAATGAAAATAAAAAAATACTTGCATTCCATCCATAAATTGTTACAAAAGATAGCAATTTTTTTTAATGTTGTTGTTGTTGTTTTTCATCATCTAACAAGTTGATATGCTCGTTTCCAACAAGTCCATGTAAGACTAGCCAATTTTTTTTTATAGATTTTTATTTCACTTCTTTTTGTCTTTCCTGTATCATTTCAAAAAGATGACAAAAGAATTTTTTGACAATGTCTAGGTTTGTCGGCTACAAATAAAGGACCGACAAGTTAAAAAATAAAAAAATAAAAATCTATTCATCTATACGAGCACAACTACTATGTTAATACCCATGTATGTATGTATGTATGGTAGAGGTAGTTAAGGTATATTCATCCATATGGAGAACAAATTATTAAAAAGAATTATGATTCAACATAACAATACAAGATTTTGTTTTTTTGTTTTTCTACAACACAACATGTACTAATAACCCAATGAACAATTTTATGGAGAATGTGAATTCTTTGCATTCATAGCTCTCGAACCTTCCAACAGGGACATCAAGCTTTGAAAGTTGATAATGCCCACTTAAACTTAAAATTGGTTGTCCATTAGAAGTCGCCATAGTCTAGTAGGCAGTGTGTTGGTTTATGAGCCGTGAGTCCTCGATTCAGACCCCAGGTCAGACATCTAAACGAAAATATAAAAGAAAAAAGTATTTCTTCGGCCATTTCCTCTCAGCAGATTTCTGGCAAAAATTTTGAGAGTGAAATAAAAAATTGCCATGAAAAGTTGCTCAGAAATCTGTTGTTTAGAACCGATTTTAAACTGTAGGTCCCGCCATTCATTTATATAATTAATGCACAGAACATGAGTGGTCTGAGAAGCTAACCCGGAATCCTGACTGCAATATTGTAATGTATGTATGTATCTTGTGAATCTGAATGTAGACAATAATGTATGTCCGTTGAATACACTCTGAAACACAAGGCAATTGATCCCAAATTTCATCGAAAACTCATCTTTAGCTATGAAGATCATTTGTGAATGAATGAGTATGTAAATAACCACATTTTTCGAATTCGGGACGATTTCAACCCACATAAGATCGAAGAGCATTCTGAATTGGATGACCAGCACCAGAGACCAGCAACGAGTATTCAAAACGATGAGTAGATTCAAATCATACTTATAATTTCAGATACTTACATTCATTTATATTTATTTTAATATGATATTCATACTCCTCATACTCAAAGTGGGAAGTACTCGTATTCATACTTAACAATACTTATGATGTTATTGACTTTGACTCGTCTCTACTTAACATTTACACGTTCTGGTTCAATCTCCGGGTACTGTACTTGTCTTAATTGACGAGTACACTTCGTCTAACCTAACATTTACACGATGCACAAAGTAAGTATTATTCGCGTGCGAGCACTGCAATACTCACAAGAAGATTGTGTGTGTGCTTTGCTTGTTGTCTGTGTCTTTCATTTCTTCTTTATTTGTATATGCTACAACAATAAAAACTGTTAATTTTGATGAATGATTCGAATTACTTATAAGTGTTATAAGTATTTTTCTAAACTTGTGAATCTGAATGAGTAGTGGTATGAATCAAACATATTTCGAATGTTGTGCATTTGATGTCGACGTTGTACTCATACTCATTGCTAGTTATACTTATGAATCAATGTTGTAGCGAGTACGAATGAATCAGAGTAGTTGAATTTCAATTCTGTTGATTCATTCATACTCAAAATTGCATGAGTGCTTATTAAGCGTGAAGTGTCCGCGAAAACTAAGTGGTTACCAAGGCCAACGTAACCCTTGTCATTGGTTAAATGCAATCCGATTTATACACAAGAGTCATAAAAATCTTCGAAACGAACGGTTTATTCCGGCAAATGACCACCACCAAGTAGTCGGGCAAATACCTCTGATCATATGAGTTAGTCTATGGTAAGAGAAATCAAGCTAGAGATGTAGGCTAAAATGTCGACTGGCAAAAGGACTGTCCTTATACCTTAGGGTATAAGGCAATCCATGGGGATAACTAGTACCGGGTTAAGTTTGAAAAAAATAGAGAATATTCGGATGAATATAAGCCACATACCTACAAAAATATAGGGATTGTGAAGTGGACATCGAAAGTTAGTTCACAACCTGGGCTGTGAAACATCTCCAACAAAACGAAACATTGAAAAATATTTCTTCGTTCCTGGCAAGAACTCTGAGAGTTAATAAAAAATTTTTCGCAAAACTCCGATCTAAGGAGTTGATTTTAAACTGTAGGTCCCGTTATTCATGAAAATTAACACACACAACATAAGTGGTATGAGAAACTAGGCCGTAATCCTGATTAAAGGATTGTAATGATCAATTATGGACATACGTATATAGGGCGTGTGAACAACGAAACACTTTTCTACGGTATAAATCAGCATGAGGGCTCATGACATCCAAATACATATATTATGGATGGCACCTTGGCTGATAAAAAAAATTTTCTTTAAAGAAAAAAGTTGTATTTTATAACGAAAATAACTCATTCACAGCCACTTTTGAATATACACCAGTTTTCTGGTGTAATTAAGAAATTGTCTTAAAAAGAAAATTTAAAATCCTTGTACAACTGAATTTAATACTAAAAAAAATCAATAAAATCCTGAACTAAGGAATTTAAAATCCCTATCGATAATGCGATAAAAGAAAAAAGCAATCGAATATCATATTCAAATTTTTATATTTTTTAGTTCGTTAAATTGGGTCACTGTTTACCAAGACAATTGATCTGAAGGAAAACCAAGTCTGCATACAAATAGAGTCACTAAACAGTGATAATAAAATGCAAATTTGATTTGTAACCAATTTCTTACAATAAACTTGGAGGCAAAAAACTAAGACAAACCCTTTCATAAGAAGCCATGGAAAATGTAAAAAGAAAAGGAGAAATTTTTTTTTGCTCAAGAATTTTAAATCCTTAGAGGAAAGGGTCACTTTCACTGAAGTATCATTGCATAGATGGAAAGAAGGGTAGTAGTAGGGGAAGGGTGGTTTGTAGTCAAACATGCTTGTACTGAATAATTGCAAAACATTTTCAAAGATTAAGGGATTTTATTTCAGCATTTTTTATAACATTTTACAACCTGCTACAAGGTACTCACCCCTTTTGAATTGCCTTTTAGGACACTCACATTGTAAAACATGCAAAAAAAATTTTTTTTTGTGGAAAAATACAGACGAGCCTTAAGTGGAAAAAAAAGGTTTAAAGGCATTTTTGGAAGAAGAGCCACAACAAGAAGGAGTACAAAAAAAGGCTATAAAACGTTTGTGTTAAATACTTTTATTGAGATGATAAGTCTTTTATTGGCCCAGACCTAAATAAACAGTAGCATCAACGAAAAAAATAAAAAAATTTTTTTGGAAAAAGGAAAAAAGAAAGAATTTCCAAAAAGAAAAGCAAAGAAAATCTGTGTAATTTTTATGATGTTAAAACAACATTTATTTAAAGGAAATTGTCATATTATTCTATGACATCTAAACTCTGCTTAGACTTGGACTTGGTCTTTGAAGGATTATTTGAATTGTAAACATAAATACATAAACACAGCCAAACAAGACTTTACAATTCTTATTATGGGGATGGATTAATTAAAAGTCCTAAATAAAGTAATTAAATTCAATGGCAAAAGATTTGCTTTAACCTCTCTAACCTCTTCTTTTTTTAAAAATTTAATTTTTATTTTGTAAATTTAAGCACTCAAATTTAAGTACTCAAATTTAAGCACCAAACTGAGATTCTATTGCCAATTGTTGCCTTAAAAACGAAATAGAATGGTAATCATGGCTGAATTATTTTTTTTTTCTCTCGCTCCTGATAGTATTTACTTACATGTGAACAATTTTTGTTTTTCGTTTTTGGCTGTAGAACATTTATTACTTTTTTTTATTGTATATTTCAGCTTAAGGGTCCTGTTTGCGGATTTTTTTCCTTTGCTTCACCTTACCTGATTTTGAAATAATATGCATGTCTCTAAAAGAATATATTCATTACATACATAATTGGTCATTACAACCCTTCAGTCAGGATTACTGACCTAGTTTCTCACACTACTTATGTTGCGTGTGTTAATTTTATACATAAGCAGCGGGACCTACAGTTTAAAGTCGACTCCGAACGACAAATTTTTGAGAAACTTTTCATGGCAATTTTGTTTACTCTCAGAATTTTTGCCAGAAATCTGCTGAGAGGAAGTCGCCGAAGAAACGAAGTTAAACGTTGACATTATGTGTGAAACACTACATCCTCCACGCGAAATGTTACAAGCATTGATTTTTTTAAGGTTATTTTCGAACACTTTTTGACACATATTGGGCGGTATCTCGGCCACAACCTGACGAATGTTGGTTTTTAAGTGTTCAAGAGTTGAAGGTTTATATGCATAAACACGGTCTTTCGCGTAGTCCCACAAAAAAGTCTAATGGTGTCAAATCCCAGGCCAGACATCAAAATAAAATTCAAAAAGTATTTTTTCAGCGATTTCCTCTCAGTAGATGTCTGGCAAAAACTCTGAGAGCAAATAAAATTGCCATGAAAAGTTTCTCAAAAATCTATCGTTCGGAGTTGACTTTAAACTGTAGGTCCCACCACTTATGTATAAAAATTAACACACATAACATAAGTAGTGTGAGAAACTAGGTCAATAATCCTGACTGAAAGATTGTAATGGTGTCAAATTGCATGATCTTGCTGGCCAGTTGTATTGTCACGACGAGAAATTACGCGGCCAGGAAATGTCTCATGCAATAAAACCATATTCGCTCGAGTTGTGTGGCATGTGAAATCACATATTCTCCAAGTTGTATTCTTCAATAGCAGGCAAAAAAAAGTCAGTTATCATATGACCATATCTCTCCGAATTGACGGTGACACTCGTTCCATCGTCATTTTCGAAGAAGTAAAGTCCAATCACACCTTCGAACTAAAGAGCGCACTAAACAGTGACTTTTTCTGAATGTAATGGCCTCTTTTCAATTACTTGAGGATTCTCACGACAATTTTGTTTATTAACATACCCACCGAGTTTGAATTGCCTGCCCTTTTTAGGACACTCATATTGTAAAACATGCAAAAAAAATTTTTTTTGTGGAAAAATACAGACGAACCTTAAGTGGAAAAAAAAGGTTTAAAGGCATTTTTGGAAGAAGAGCAGCAACAACAAAAAGAAGGAATACAAAAAAAGGCTGTAAAACGTTTGTGTTAAATACTTTTATTGAGATGATAAGTCTTTTATTGGCCCAGACCTAAATAAACAGTAGATTCAACAAAAAAAATTTTGTTTTCGAAAAAGGAAAAAAGAAAGAATTTCCACAAAGAAAAGCAAGAAAATGTGTGTAATTTTTATGATGTTAAAACAACATTTATTTAAAGGAAATTGTCATCTTATTCTATGACATCTAAACTCTGCTTGGACTTGGCCTCTGAAGGATTATTTGAATTGTAAACATAAATACATAAACACAGCCAAACAAGACTTTACAATTTTTATTATGGGGATGGATTAATTAAAAGTCCTAAATAAAGTAATTAAATTCAATGGCAAAAGATTTGCTTTCTTCTCTAATCTCTTCTTTTTTTAAAAATTTAATTTTTATTTCTTAAATTTGAGCACTTAAATTTAAGCACCAAACTGAGGTCCTATTGCCAATTGTTGCCTTAAAAACGAAATAGAATGGTAATCATGGCTGAATATTTTTTTTTTCTCTCGCTCCTGATAGTATTTACTTACATGTGAACAATTTTTGTTATTCGTTTTTGGCTGTAGAACATTTATTACTTTTTTTTATTGTATATTTCAGCTTAAGGGTCCTGTTTGCGGATTTTTTTCCTTTGCTTCACCTTACCTGATTTTGAAATAATATGCATGCCTCTAAAAGAATTTATTCATTACATACATAATTGGTCATTACATTCCTTCAGTCAGGATTACTGACCTTGTTTCTCACACTACTTATGTTGTGTGTGTTAATTTTATACATAAGCAGCCGGACCTACAGTTTAAAGTCGACTCCGAAAAACAAATTTTTGAGAAATTTTTCATGGCAATTTTATTTACCCTCAGAGTTTTTGCCAGAAATCTGTTGAGAAGAAATCGCCGAAGAAACGAAGTTTAAACGTTGACATTATGTGTGAAACACTACATCCTCCACTCGAAGTGTTGCAAGCATTGATTCTTTTAAGGCAATTTTCGACCACTTTTTGATACATATTGGGCGGTATCTGAGCCATAAATTGACGAATTTTGGGTTTTAAGTGTTCAAGAGTTGAAGGTTTATCTGCATAAACACGGTCTTCCGCGTAGCCCCACAAAAAAGGGTATTGGCGTCAAATTGCATGATCTTGGTGGCCAGTTGTATTCGTCACGATGAGAAATTACGCGGCCAGGAAATGTCTCCTGCAATAAAGCCCATATACGCTCGAGTTGTGTGGCATGTAGCACCATCTTGTTGAAATCTCATATTCTCCAAGTCATATTCTTCAATAGCAGGCAAAAAAAAAGTCGGTTATCATATGACCATACCGCTTCGTATTGCCGGTGAGAGTCGTTCCATCGTCGTTTTCGAAGAAGTAAAGTCCAATCACACCTCCGAAACAAAGAGCGCACCAAACAATGACTCTTTCTGGATGTAATGGTCTTTCTTCAATTACTTGAGGATTCTCAGAACCCCAAATACGACAATTTTGATTATTAACATACCCATCGAGTGTGGAATGTGCTTCATCGTTGAAGAAAACTTTGTTCGAAAAATTGCCATCCACCGGCTGTTGTTCAAGCACTTTGTTGTTCAAGAACGACATTGTGAATGGTCAGCTGGCTTCAGTTGTTGCGTGAGCTGGACTTTATATGGATGTAGGTGTAGGTCTAAACGCAAAAAATACGCCATAATATACCGTAAAACAGTCATAATTCTTAAAGAATGATAAGGAATCGAGACATTCGGCTCTTCGACAACACTTTCACTTACAATAGCGATATTTTCAGCGGAACAAGCGAAACGATGATGCACAGGCCTTTCAATATTTGTAACCACTCCAGTCTCTTCAAAGTTCTTCACAATTTTGCCAATTGCTTGCGTAGTTGGACGATTATGTAAACCACTATACGGTGCTGTGGCAGAATCACCAGTTTTGTAGTAGATTATGATAATTTTTATGCGTTGTGTGATAGTTGGGTTAGGTTAGAAGATGACAAGTACAGTATCCGTAGGTCGAAATTAACCCATTGTACTGTGTGATAGTTAAGCGATACAATGTCAGACTTTCAACTGAAAAGAAAAAAATTGGTTTCACAACTTAGTTTGACAGATGTCGAATTCCAGTCTAATTCTTTTAAAATCACGAAATGGTTAGCCCTTTATTTTTGAAGGAACACGACATGCAACATAATATCGGTGAGATCAGTGCTAAATAAGCTTTATATGACAAAAACATCATTGGCTAATTAGCATGCAAAAATGATTTGGATTAGACCGCCCTGAGCAGTTCATATGGCAATCAATCTTTATACCAGACTTCCAACAAGGACTTCCAAACTGATAATATTGTTACATCCCTTTAGTCATTATTACTACCTAGCTTCTCACACCGCTTATGGTGTGTTTGTTAATTTTATACATGGAGTGGCGGAACCTACATTTTAAAGTCGATTCTGAACGACAGAGTTTTGAAGAACGTTTACAACACCATTCCATGATTTTAACGATTCCATTCCTTTCCATGCATGCCCTCAAACACATTATGCAAATCGCTAAAAATAATCACACAAAAATACTGTGTATTTACCTTAAATATTTAGAGGTTAAGCACTCAAGGTGTTGGCTTTGTTCCCGTGTTGTTTTTTTTTTTTTTTTTGTAGTTTAAAATTTTGCCTTGCAGCTAAAAGATAAACCTTAAAATAATGGCTGTTTAATTGCAGATGATCTCAAATCACTCTTTAAATAGGCAAAAATATGGTCTTTAAAACAACATTAACCATTCGTATGCCATATAAAAGTGAAGTAAATTTATTTTAATGACTCTATTTAAGATAGACGATGACTACAGGAGAGAGTACATTTATTATGTTTAAAGATGTAAAACTTTAATCGTTTTTGGTTGAAATTATTTGTCTCAACATGGGCAAACTAATCGAAAGTCTAGTAGGTAGTATGTTGGCTGACTAGACGTGAGGCTACGCTTCAAACCGTTAGGTCAGATCTCTCCAGCGAAATTAAATATGAAGGAAAATATTTCTTTGGCGATTTCCCTTCAGCAGATTTCTGGAAAAATATTCTGGAGGTAAATAAAATTGCTAAGAAAATATTTCTCAAAAATCTGTCATTCGGAGACGACTTTAAACTGTAGGTTGCGCCACTCATGTCTAAAGTTAACACACACAATATAAGAGGTGTGAAAAGTTAGGTCGTAATCCTAACAGAAGGGTTGTAATAACCAATAAAATATACAGTATTCCCTCGATTTACGTCATAGAATGTTCCGGAAAAAGGCGACGTAAATCGAATTTCAAGTAATTCATACTATCAGATCACTGACATTTTATTTACTCTAAGGGTTTTTGCCAGAAATCTGCTGAGAAGAAATCGCCGAAGAAATACTTTTTTGTATTTTTATTTTGATGTCTAACCAGGGGCTCGAACTCTGGCTTTACGTCTAATAACCCACTACACTACCTACTGTTTTGTTTATAAACAACAGAAGGGACGTAAATCGAATGACGATGTAAATCGAAGTTGAAGAAAACAAAATTTTTGACGACATTAATCGAAAGTATGTAAATCGAGGGAGTACTGTATGTGCATAAAGGTACGTATCCATCTTTCCTTTTTTCGAGTATATCCGCTTCGTGTTCCAAAGGAAAATTTTGGCCTTAACAGCGCCAAATTATCACATAATCATGATGGCAGTAGAAAATCACCCTACTTCCTCTATCTTTCTGATTAAGCTTTCAATTGCAGTATCCACTTAACTTCATACACACATACATACCTAATTGATCATTACAACTTTTCAGTCTAGATTATTGACCTAGTTTCTCACACCATTTATGTTGTGTGCGTCAATTTTATACATAAGTGGCGGTACCTACAGTTTAAAGTCGATTTCGAACGACAGATTTTTTGGGGAAACTTTTCATAGCAATTTTATTTATTCTCGGAGTTTTTGCCACAATCCTGCTGAGGGAAAATCGCTGAAGATATTCTTTTTTGTATTTTGTTTTAATGTCTGGGCTGGGTCTCGAACCCTGGCTTTACGTCTAATAAGCCAGCACCACTACCTACTGTTTTGTTTATAAGCAACAGAGGCGACGTAAATCGAATGACAACGCAAATCGAAATTGAAGGGAACAAAATTTTTCTAATAAGCCAACACACTACCTACTAGACTACGGCGACTACAACTTCATACATACATGCATAATTGGCCATTACAACCCTTTAGTCGGGATTACGACCTAGCTTCTCACACCACTTATGTTGTGTGCGTTAATTTTATACATGAATGGCGGGGCATACAATTTAAAGCCGATTCCGAATGACAGATTTTTGAGAAGCTTTTCATGGCAATTTTTCCTCTCAGAGTCTTTGCCAGAAATCTGCTGAGAGAAAGTCGCCGAAGAAATATTTTCGTTTTGATGTCTGACCTGGGATACGAACCCGGACCTTTCGTCTAATAAGCCAACACACTACCCACTAGACCACGGCGACTTCTACAACTACAACTTCATAGAATCCGATAAAAACCGGCTTGACTTGAGAATAGTGCGTCCATCATTCTTTTTGTTGAGTACAACACTTCGTGTTCCGTAGAGATAATTTGTCCTCTTCAGTTCCAAATTATTACATAATCTGGGTTCCAGCAGAGGATGAACCAACTTTCTTTACCTTAGATGCTTTCCATTCAATCTCCAGTAAACTTCATTGAATCTGCTCGTATTGCTTGTTTATCCTCTGTTCTGCTTCATTCTGTTCAAGTTGACTTGTAAGAAACACTTGAGTTTCCTCATGGGCTCTAAATATTTTATTAAATCGAACACCCGCGCTGCTGTTACAATTGCCTTCGGTTATATAGGGACTGAAGTTACGGCACTTTATCAATGGCAGTATTGCAATCAGTTAAGCGTTTCATATCAGTTTGTGGTTCATAGAGCTCTAGTAATTTTTCAAAAAAAAAACAAAGCCTGAGAAAAAGCCTCCGTCGTCTAGTGGGTAGTGTGTTGGCTTATTAGACAAAAGGCCCGGGTTCGAATCCCAGGTCAGACATCAAAATGAAAAAATATTTCTTCGGCGACTTCCTCTCAGCAGATTTCTGCCAAAGACTCTGAGAGTAAAAATTGCCATGAAAAGCTTCTCAAAAAATTGTCGTTCCGAGTCGACTTTAAACCGTAGGTTCCACCACTCATGTATAAAATTAACGCACACAGCATAAGTGGTGTGAGAAGCTAGGTCGTAATCCTGACTGAAGGGTTGTAATGGCCAATTATGTATGTATGAGAAAAAGCCTCATCATCGACAAAAAGAATTTTCATTTAAAATTTCCTTATTTATGACTCTTAAAGATGTTCTTATCTTCAACTCTTTTTGCTTTTAATATTGTATTGTGCACTTGAGTAATGTGTTCTACAGTTCCCAAAAGGATATTGAAAAAGAGACAACGAAGCAACTGCTCCTAATCCATAACCACTCATTACTTTAATTCTATTAATTTATTCCACATGATGAAAAATGCAAAAAAAAAAAATTAAATGAAAACATGGCGAGAAGGAAAAGAATGGAAAACCAAACCACATTTCATAGATAATCAAGTTTTGTTTGGAGGAATACACATAACCAAAGGAAAAAAAATGTACAACAACAGCAACAGCAGCACAATGCCATCTTTGGTTTGAACTGAGTTAAGTTGGCTGTAAAAGGAAAGTAAGTAAGAAAGAAAAGAGGAAACGTTAAGCCAAGAAATGAAGACACACATACGAGCACTCATAATAATAATACTGGTTGTACATGTAAATATATATGTATACTAAGGTGTGTGTGTGTGTGTGTGTGTGTATATGTATTGTTAAAACACTTGATGTAACACATAATTAAATTACGTACAAACGAAAGAGTTGAACAAATAAGCTCAGGTATTAACCTTCGAAGTAACTACTGCTTCTCTGGCAGTAGCAATAGCAGTGGCTGCCATTCCTGCTATTCGTTCTCGTGTATCTTAGGTCTTAAGGAGAAGTAAGAGTGTCTAGAGCTTGGTATTCATTAATTCGATTTCCATAACAATTTATTCATAAGACAATGTCTGGCACCATTATATTATCTGACAAATATTATGCAGCCTCAACAAGGTGTAGAGTAGGTTTGGGAAATTATTGTCTGTGCGTCTAACGTTCTTTTTGTATTGGGGTTTTTAAGCTCTCTTTTTTTTTTCGTTGTACACATAAAATATTTTTATGATCTACTCTTAGGAAATATTTTCCTTACTTTTTCTCCTGGTGAAATCATCTTATTGTTTAGGATTTAATACACATGCCCAGGCACAGGTACTGACGCAATCCTTTCTTTCTTATGGTTTTTTGCCTCCAAAACAAAATGTAACGAAACGTTTGCTTTAAAAAATTATCTTCAACACCTTCGAACTTTGAAATTAAATGAGTATTAGCTGCAACAACTTTTTACTTTCCATCTTTCTCGCTCTCCCACCTAGCCTACTAAAGTCTAAGGTGCGTTAGAGCAAGAATACAGGAAGTATGCAAGTACATCTCCAAAGACTTGGTAACTGAAATATGATTTAAGGAGCCCTTTTTAACCATTTAGTAGTTGTCTGTTGTTGTGTGGCATTTCATTTGCATTTTATCTTTTTTAAACAATTTTAAATTAGTCTGCCACTAGCTCTTCTCTGTCTCCCTCTCTTCCTTTTTGCCATTTTTTCTTCTTTTAATTCTCCTCCCCCAATTGCTTTGTGTGCCAACATTAAATTATTAAAAGCCAAATGCATTTTGTAAAGCTGGTAACAAGCAAATAATAACAACAACAACACAAGCAACATTTAGCCAAATCATAGTAATATATCAAAACGCAGGAGTGGCAAGTCTAACTCCCACATTGATAATGGCATAGAACTACAAATGAAAACCAAAAAACAAGCAAATCAGTTGCAATTTTTATTTTCCTTTTTAAAACGAAATTTTTTTGCCAAAGTCAAGCAACATTATGAAAAATATTTGGTAAGAGGAAGAGAGAGAGGGAGAAAGTATTTCGACTGGGTGTGGAAAATTTTTTGGTACCAGTCTGTGGTTGTTATTTATTTTTTCAGACACTTGCTGATACAGATTTTTTTTAAAATAAATTTTACACTCATGGAAAAATGTCAGTTCATAAAGCATTGCCCATACTTCCACTTAAGATACTTTGTTTACCATTCTCAAGTTAGAAGCCAACAATTCCTTTCTAATCTTGCTGTACTGCGGGAAACGTTTCTAAGTGGCCACCTAAATCATTGATAGGACAGCAAGTACTGAAAAACTGCCACCTGCAGAAGAATCGAACAGACTTTCGCAACTCAAACCACTACAGGAGAACTATAAAGAAAAGAAAAAGAAAGAGTAACGCTTTTTGAGACGAAGAACAGGGAGTGGGGTAATGAGTGGTTATGATTGCTTCATTTTTCCTGCTGCAATATCCTTTTGGAAACTGTAGAACGTATTACTCATGTGCTCTACCAAATATTAGAAGCAAAAAGAGTTGAAGATAAGAACATCTTTAAGAGCCATAAATAAGAAAATTAAATTAAATTCTTTTCACAAGTTTTTCTAAAAAACTCAATACTGAGTGCCTAAATACTTGCTAGAGTCCTGTCGTTGATGTGACTCCTTCAGTATTTAATTCATTTTGTTTAAGAAATATGAATTGGTAAATTGATTGGAGTATTTCTGACGCTACTATTGTTACAATTCCACTTCATCAGTCACAACCAAATAAGTGACCAAATAAGTTTAACAGAAACGAAGTTGTTCTTTAGTGAAATATTAAGTGCCCCCTCGGGAATCTCTTCCAAGTCAACATGAACAGAAAGAGAACAGAGGATGGCGTCAGAGATCAGCAATGAATCGTTTTTTCGCTACTCAAAAGCACTCATGCAATTTTGAGTATGAGTGAATCAACAGAATTGAAATTCTACTTCTCTGATTCATTCGTACTCGCTACAACATTGATTTATAAGTATAAGTAGCAATGAGTATGAGTACAACGTGGACATCAAACTCACAACATTCGAAATGTGTTTGATTCATACGCCTACTCATTCCGATTCATAAATTTAGAAAAATTCTTATAATACTTATAAGTAATTCAAATGATTCGAATCATTCATTAAAATTTACAGCCTTTGGAGTTGTTACATATAAAAACAAAGAAGAAAGGAAAGACAAAGACAACAAGCAAAGCATACACACAATCTTCTTGTGAGTATAATAGTGTTCGTAACCGAATCAATTTTATTTTTTGCTTCGTGTAAATGTTAAGTAGAGACGAGTCGAAGTCAATAACATCATGCGTATTGTTAAGTATGAATACAATGAGTACTTCCAACTTTGAGTATGAGTAGTATGAGTATCATATTAAAATAAACATGAATGCGTATGAGTATCAAAAATTATAAGATTTGAATCTACTCATCGGTTTGAATACTCCTTGCTGATCTCTGGATAGGACATCGCAATGCTGGAGAGTGGCTGGAAAGCATAATCAGTTAGTTAGGGGAAGTATGATCATTTTCTGCTGGAAGCCAGATCATGTATTAATTCGGCTCTAATAATGCTAAAATTTTTCTACGGAACGCGATTAGCGACTTGGAAAGATATACTCGACAAAAGGATACATACAAGCATATACACATAGATTACAATCCTTCAGACAGGATTATAACCTAGATTCTCACATCCCTTATGTAATTTGCATTGATTTTATACATGAGTGTGTAAACCTACAGTTTAAAGTCAACTCCGAATGCCATATTTTTGAGTAGCTCTTATTGGCAATTCCATTTACTCTCAGAGATTTCGCCTGAAATCTGGTGAGAGGAAGTTACCAAAGGAATATTTTTTCATATTTCGTTTTGTACGAGATGTCTGAGCTATGGTTTAAACAAGGTCTCCACGTCTAAGAGACTACCTACGGTATCTATAACTTCTTAAAGCATTCAATATTGTTGTTGTTAGCTATTAGATGCTTGAGTGTAGTCCTATATATTCTCCCTCTATTATTTCACATTTTCTGTGAGTGTATTATTTATCGTTGGGCCAAATTACAAACATAAACACCGCCAAACACTTTGCCAAATTGCTTATGGAAACGAACAAATTGTGCAAAAGGCATTGGAATAAATGAACTAAAAAAAATCAAAAAATCATGAACAATTGGAAAAAGTGTTGTTTTATTGATGATTTACGTTTCTAAACTTTCTACTCTGTAAAGATTATTATCGCAGAACTAAGTTTCACTAGATATTTTTTAAGCTTTACAGTTTTAAGTCATTAATAATGCAATTCGTTGTTATTAAATGAGTTGCAAAGGTTTGCTGCTTGTAGGTTAATGTGTGAAAACGTAGCTTCTGAAAATATTTTTGTTTAATTCTTCCGAATTTTATTCGAATTTTAAAGGAAAGGATAAGAATTTGAGTAATGAGATTATGTAACTACTGTGGCATATTTTCTATTCGTTTTAGCTATAGAAGCCATTATTTGTGGAATATAATACCGTTTCAGCAGATTTCTGGCAAAGATTCTGAGAGTAAAAATTGCCATGAAAAGCTTCTCAAAAAATCTGTTGTTCGTAGTCGACTTTAAGCTGTAGGTCACGCCACTCATGTGGTGTGAGAAGCTAGGTCGTAATCCTGACTGAAGGGTTGTAATGGCCAATTATGTTTTGTATGTATGTAATACCGTTCACATGTCTGACGCGATTTCTCTGTGTAAAACGCTTCCAAAGTGAACAGCTTTCCATGACTCTGACACATAGTTCATACACATACATACATACATAATTGGTCATTAAAACCTAGTTTCTCACACCACTTATGTTGTATAAATTAATTTTATACACGAGTCGCTAGACCTACAATTTAAAGCCATCTCGGAATCACAGATTCTTGAGAAACTTTCCATGGAAATTTTATTTTATTATCAGAGAGTTTGTCAGATAACTTCTGACATGAAGTCATCGAGGAAATATTTCTTTTATGTTTTGTTTTGTTCGCGAAGTCTTAACTGGGGATTGAACCAGTTTAAGAAGCCAGCATACTACTTTCTGGACTACGTCGAATAAATGGGACTGAATTTAACCGATGACCTGGTTAAAGCTGGTTTTAAAGATCACTATGCAATGTAGCTTATTTGCATACACCTGTGTTAAAAGCAAATCTTACAGGAAAAAGTCTAACGAAGTCAAATCACACGATTTTGGTAGTGCGTTCGCAGCACCTCCGTGTGATAAGATTATCCCTTCAAATCATACATACATACATAGCTTAATTGGTCATTACAACCTTTCAGCCAGGATTACGACTTAGCTTCTCGCACCACTTATGTTGTGTGCATTAATTTTATACATGAGTTGCCGGACCTACAGTTTAAAGGCGGCTCCGAACGACAGTTTTTGAGAAACTTTTCATGGCAATTTTAATTACTCCCAGGGTTTTTGCCAGAAATCTGCTGAGAAGGAGTTGCCGGAGAAATATTTTTTTCATATTTCGTTTTAAATACGGTAATACGAACCCGGGCTTTACGTGTATTAAACCAACACACTGGCTTCTAGACTACGGCGACAAATCGCTTGTGTAAAATAGCCAACATGACATCAGCTGTGTGGTATTTACTGCCGTCCGGTTGAAACCACATATCGATGATGTCCAGAGCATTCAATTCATACAACTTAAGACTTAAGATAAACATCACAAGAAAAAAATCTGATGGCCTTAAACCACACGATCTCGGTGGTCAGTTCCTGGCAACTCACTCTAAGAAGATCATGCCTTTATATCGTTAGAGCAAAGTATCCAGCACAGATCATTTAATTCATACAAATGTAATTTAAGAAAACTCTACAAGAAAAAATCCAACAAAGTCAACTCACATGATCTCTGTGGCCAGTTCTTAGCACCTCGATGTTAGAACACAATGCCTTCAAATCTATAATGGCAAATATCAAATAAGTCATGACCTGTGTAGCACATAACGCCGCCATATTGAACCCATAAATCGTTCGTATTCCGATCATCCAGTTCAGGCTAAAATGAATCGGTAATCATCGATCTACAATGCTTGGGGTTAACACTAATGGCCTGACTAATCTCTTTCTTAATGTAAATTGGACTAATTATTGCCGACATTCCAAAATCCACAGCAAAGTATAACTTTTTGGGGATGCATTGAACATTCTTGGATTTCATGTGGATGGAAATCGTTCCGAATTTGAAAACTTTATTTGTTTATTTATATTTCCTTTCATCCATAACAAGGTTTGATCGCTGAAGACGATTTTTCGAGAAAAATTAAGGTCACTTGTACTTAATGCTGCAGATTGCATGCGACAACTATATGTTTATGGGTCGACCCTGGTGGTTTGACGAAACAAACTAAACTAATGGGTGATTTTTTAAGAGCTATAAGAAAATTTTTCAAATAAAAAAACAACATAAAATTCAGAAAAATGCATGAAATCTTTATTTGATAGATTTTTTGACAGAATTTGACAAATCCAGCTTCAACTAATTGTGATAGCCAATATCGTATAAATGAGGTGCAGAATTTTGCGAATGAAACTGTGAACAGTTTTTGATTTTTGTACAAAATGTATACAATCATAATGCAATCGCAATGTATCACTCCAATATTTTCTATTCCTAGTTTAATTATTTAATTCCATTAAAAATTGTCTGTAACAGCTAAATTATTGTCATCCAGCCTTCATAACGATGATGACAAGTGTAGTGACTTTGAAAAAAGAAAAACAAAAAAATCCATCAAAAGAATGCCAACGTTTTCGGTGTTTCAGGTTACTCATTAAAGTATCATAACAACCCACTAACCAGCCCAAACAATGCCAACAAACGAAGATCAAATTTTCCCTTTAAAGTTTGCATCAAAGAAGAGATTGCCAGCATAATGGTGGAAAAAAAAAAAACCAAAAAGAAGTGAATTTCTTCTAGGAATTCATGCCCAGGGTAAGTAGTTGAATTTTAGAACGTCTTTAAATGCTTAAAACCCAACAGAAAGCAAATTAAAGAAATGAATGGGAGCCACCAAAGGAAAGGAATAAGAATAAGAATGAGAAAAGAAAAAATAGAAATTAAAGACACAAAAAAAGACTGCATGGCTGGCGATAATGAAGAAGCCTTTGATATCAGAAACTTCAATGGATTCAATACAACTATTGTAAGTAATTGGATAAACCAGTTAAAAGAAAGCGATAAGAATACCTAAAGCCAGCTAAAAGGCAGGATGAGTGTTTTTAAGTGAATTTTTAAGTTTCAGGATTTTGACAGGACACTCTTGATGGGAACAGAAACGCGCGTGTAAGACTTTAAAACAAACAATGAATGAAGCAAGTGAAGCAAGAGAGTTTTTTGAGAGATGATGACTCTTGCCTTTAGAGATAAAAGCTTTGCTTTTACAAACGAAGACGAAAATAGCAGCCATTTTAAGGCCAAAGGGGAAATTTAAAGCAAACAAGACAGTCCGACACACACACACAGACACTGAGTTACAACTACTAGTAAATGAGCATTTGTTTCAACCAGCAGATGTACTCACACCACTGCAAAGTACACATACTTTTACTCTAGACCATAGGAAGGATTGTGTAAAGGACCCTTAGAGAAATCTTTATTTTGTAGTCATTTGTGTATGTGTGGGCACACAAAACAACACGTATTTGATTGTGTATTTGTACCAGTTAAGGACATACATACATACACACAATTATAACCAATAATAACACATTGATTACTAACAAAAGCAACAAAAGGAATGTTTAAGTATTTATTATGGCACTATTGTTGTATGTTTTAAGCCCCCACACACATACACTGGCTATACGATTACACTCTCTTATTTTTTTTTCTTTGTATTTTAAATGAACACATACATAAATGAATGAATAAATGAAAGAATGAATGAATGAATGAATTAATAGGCGTATGAACGTCTGAATAGCCAAATGAATGAATGAATGAAAGCTTGAATGTGTATTTAAGAACCATTTTTTCCCCATTTTCTATTTTCAAAAACAATGAACAGTTTTTTTTTATGTAGTTTTTATTAAAGTTGACTTCATCGTAAATACCATTACAATACACATACATGCTTAATTTGTTAGTCTGTGTGTGCGTGTGTGTTTGTATTGGCTCTCTAACCACTTCCGTAACTTCTGCTAACCAAAAACGTCCTCATTTGGGACCAAAAATCGTTCTTTCGTTCTTTTGTCTTTCACACACAGCAAAAGGTTTTTCAATCGAAAATAGTGTGTTGTTGTCTAGTATGCTGCGGAAGTGGCTGGTGTATGTAATGTGGCAGGGGGAGGATGGGGGCAAAGGATTTTCTAATTTCGAACATGTTTCAGTTTTTTGGCTATTTTCATTAATTTGGGATAAATTGAAACCTCAACAGCTGTAAATGAAAACAAAAAGGGATATTTCCGTAATTTTCCTTTAGTATGATGGCATAAAAATCAAAGAAATTGTGAAATTTAAGTGAAATTTAAAGCAGCGTCCATTAGAAAATTTAATGAGAAATAATCAATAATTTCCACACCTCCCACTCCCCAAATTTTGTTTACAAAATTGTAAAGTCACTAAATAATCTGAGAAAAGCTTGGAAATTTAATAAACCAAGATTGCTGGGTAATGGAGCCAAAAATTATGGAGAAGCAGCTAAGACTCTACTTATGGTAAACAGATTTGGAGATAATCTAGACTAGGTAATAGTAAACAGGCTCTTGAACAGGCTTTGTAGACTAAAAGAATACTTGTTTAGAATAATGATTAGTGCAGTGTTGCACCCACAAGTAAATTTTATATTAAGGAAAACAAAACACCAGAACACTTATCTATAATTTGCGGTTTTAATATATTTGGTAAATAAACACTTGGCCGCTTACTAAGCCAGTACTTTTTATAGAGGGACTGAACAGTATCCTAATAGTTGTGAGGTCAACAGGTTTAAAGGAGATACTATAGCAATAGACTATATAGGTTAAGGATTGATGGCAGATATTGATCACCTCTACACAACCATAGGATACAATTTTTTGTTCTTTATCAAAATCAAAGTCACCGTGGTCTAGTGCTTAGTGTGTTGGCTTATTAGACAAAAGGTCCGGGTTCGAATCCCAGGTCAGACATCAAAACGAAAAAATATTTCTTCAGCGACTTCCTCTCAGCAGATTTCTAGCAAAGACTCTGAGACTAAAAATTGCCATGAAAAGCTTCTCAAAAATCTGTCATTCGGAGTCGACTTTAAATTGTAGATCCCCCCACTCATGTATAAAATTAACGCACAAAACATAAGTTGTGTGAGAAGCTAGGTCGTAATCCTGACTGAAGGTCATTTATATGTAGAACACATGCAATCGAATTCTGGTTCTGATTTTCTTTAGGTACGGTATCCAAACATACAAGCCATCGCAATAATGCTACTTTAAGGGTAAACAGAATAAAACACAAATCATGTTTTTTTTTTAAATTCTGTGATGGTTTTTAATTAAATTTAAGTCCCCGTCGGCTTATTAGGCTTGAGGGCATTATTCGAGGTCAAACATCTCCAACAAAACGAAATATGAAAAGTATTTCTTAGGCATCTTCTTCTCAACAGATTTGTGGAAAATACTCGGCGAGAAAATAAAGAATTGCCATGAAAAGTTTCTCAAAAATCTGTCGTTTAAAGTCGACTTTAAGCAGTTAGTAGTCCCACCATACGTGTATAAGCAAAAGTGATGTGAGAAGCTAGGTTGTAATCTTGGCTGAAATGTTGTAATGTGTTTGTGTATTTAGGGCCAAAGCCCACAACTTGGCAAGGTACATACATTCTCTTATTAGCACTCTTTGGTTGAAAGAATCCATGCTCGATAATTCGAATCACAGAGTTCAATGCATACATAATTGGTCATTACAACCCTTCAGTCTGAATTACAACCCAGTTTTGCACACAACTTATGTTGTGAGGGACTTACGATTTAAAGTCAACTCCGAACGACAGATTATTGAGAAGCTTTTCATGGCAATTTTATTTACTCTTAAAAGATTTTGCCTGAAAACTGCTGAGAGGAAGTCGCCGAAGAAATATTTTCATATTTTCGTTTTGATATCTGATCTGGGGTTTCAACTCGTGCCTTCAGTCTAATAAGCCAACACACTACCTATTAGACTACGGCGACTTCATAGAGTCCAATGACTGTATTGATAAATAAGACTGAGTGCCCTAATTGGAGACATAAGCAGAGATGTGTGATAATAATAAACCAAAGCCGATGACAACATTCCTGAATACCTTTAACATCAGCAGACGTGTTTGATTTTAGTCTTTTAATTGCCTATGATATGTTATCATATCTCAGGCATGCACTGCTGATCCGTCATTAAGTTTACTTCTCCATTCTTGCATGAGTAAGTACATGTAGTTAAGCACCAAATCGCCGTCTGCTATACTTATATGAATTTATTGCAGCTTCTAAGCTTTGCTATTTTCTCAGACTAGTTAGTTACCATTTTTTTTTTCTTGCGTAAGGTTTCTTCTTCTTCTTTTTGCCCGATACCATGAGGTACGGCCTCGAGAATTTTTTTTTATTTAGTATAACTCTGATAGTATTATACTGGGAGTTAGAAATATGTTGCCGTTGTTTGTCTTTCACACACAGCAAAAGGTTTTCAATCGAAAATAGTGTGTTGTTCTCTAGTATGCTGCGGAAGTGGCTGGTCTATGTAATCTGGGTGGAGGATGGGGGCAAAGGATTTTCTAATTTCGAACATGTTTCAGTTTTTTTGGCTATTTTCATTAATTTGGGATAAATAAATTAAAACCTCAACAGCTGTAAAGGAAACAAAAAGGGATATTCCGCAATTTTCCTTTAGATATGATGGTATAAAAATCAAAGAAATTGTGAAATTTAAGTGAAATTTAAGCTGCGTCCATTAGAAAATTTAATGAGAATAATCAATAATTTCCACACCTCCCACTCCCCAAATTTTGTTTACAAAATTGTAAAGTCACTAAATAATCTGAGAAAAGCTTGGTAATTTAATAAACCAAGATTGCTGGTAATGGGAGCCAAAAATTATGGAGAAGCAGCTAAGACTCTACTTATGGTAAACAGATTTGGAGATAATCTAGACTAGGTAATAGTAAACAGGCTCTTGAACAGGCTTTGTAGACTAAAAGAATACTTGTTCAGTATAATGATTAGCGCAGTGTTGCACCCACAAGTAAATTTTCTTTTAAGGAAAACAACACAGCAGAATACATATCTAGAGCCTGCGGTTTTAATATATTTGGTAAAGAAACACTTGGGCGCTTATTAGGCCAGTACTTTTTATAGAGTTACCGAACAATATATCCTACTAGTTGTAAGGGCAACAAGATTAAAGGATAACTATAGCAATAGACTATATAGGTTAAGGATGATGGCCATAGGATACAATATTTTGTTCTTTATCAATATCAAAGTCGTCGTGGTCTAGGGGGTAGTGTGTTGGCTTATTAGACAAAAGGTCCGGGTTCGAATCCCAGGTCAGACATCAAAACGAAAATATATTTCTTCGGCGACTTCCTCTCAGCAGATTTCTAGCAAAGACTCTGAGAGTAAAAATTGCCATGAAAAGCTTCTCAAAAATCAGTCGTTCGGAGTCGACTTTAAATTGTAGGTCCCGCCACTCATGTATAAAAAAACGCACAAAACATAAGTGGTGTGAGAAGCTAGGTCGTATCCTGCCTGAAGGGTTGTAATGACGAATTGTATGTATCAATATCAAAGCATTTAATTTCTCTCGTCATGTATATGTAGAATATGCAATTGAATTCTGGTTCTGATTTTCTTTAGGTACGGTATCCAAAACACAAGCCATCGCAGTAATGCTACTTAAGGGTAAACAGAATAAAACACAAATCATGTTTTTTTAAATTCTGTGATGGTTTTTAATTAAGTTTACGTCGCCGTACGCTAGTAGATAGTGTGTTGGCTTATTAGACTTGAGGCGATGGTTCAAACTCCAGGTCAGACATCACCAACAAAATGAAATATAAATATTTTTCTTAGACAACTTCTTCTCAGAAGATTTGTGGAAAAAACTCTGCGTAGTTTAGTAAGCAGTGTGTTGGCTTATTAGATGTAAAGCCAGGATTCGAGCACCAGGCCAGACAACAAAAAAATTTAAAAAAACTTCTTCGGCGGCGATTTCTTCTCAGTAGATTTTCTGGCAGAAACTCTTGGAGTAAAAAAAAATCTGCCATAAAAATTTTCTCAAAAACAAATCTGTCGTTCGGGGTCCACTTTTAAAACTGTAGGTCTCGCCACTTATGTATAAAAACTAGTAGATTGTACCCGGTTATAAAAAATAACAACAAATATAAATCCGGTTTCGAAACCGGCTTCTAACAAAATGCAATTTTCAAATTATTCGGAAACCGGTTTATCAAGAACCCAATTTATAGAATACTCTAAGTCCTAAATATAAATGCATGCAATTTGCCAGTTTTTCGCCCCTTTCCCCCTTTTTGGACGCCTTTTGTTTTTCCAACTTTATAAACGGAACACCTCCAATAGCTATTTGGGAAACTTAACTGAGCTAAATCATAAAAAATATCTTTAAAGTAAATAAAAGCATTTAATGCATAAAGTACTAATTTTTGCCCTTTTTTCTTCCTTTTTCCATTTTTTCCCCTTGGTTCAAAATTTTTAAAAGATTTATAGCCCATAACCTGCACCGACAAAAGCTCGATCGATATCCCAAATTTCAGAGAAAATATGTTCAAGCATGCAGGTTGCCCTTTCCCCCTTTTTGGACCCCTTTTGGTTCAACTTTAAAAACGAACACCTCAAATAGCTTCTGGGAAACTTAACCAACCTAAATCGTAAAAAAAGCAGATAAAACCCAGCATTTATCCGTTTTGGTCAAAATTTGAAAAGATTTATAGGCTATAACCTGCACCGATAAAAGTCCGATCTATATCCCAAATTACAAAAAATCGGTTTAGCGTGATTGGCTAACAAACAAACAAAAAAAAAAAACAGACTTACAGAAAGATTTATAATATATATTAGGACTAGGATTACCACACACACATAAGTGGTGTGAAAAGCTAAGTTGTAATCCTGGCTGAAAGGCTGTAATGACAAATTATGTATGATTGCATGTTTTGGCATTTAGGGCCAAAGCCCATGACTTGATATGGTGCATACATTAGCTTATTAGAATTATTTGTTTGAAAACACCAGCAGCCGTGTTTGATTTCAATATTTTAAGGTCTATGATATGTTCCCATATCTCAAGCAGGTACTGCTGATCCTCATTGTTGCATGAGTAAGTACTTTAGCCAAGCCCCACATCACCGTCTGCTGTACTTTTTCAATTTATTTCGTCTTTAAGCATTGCTGTTTTCTCAGACTAGTTAATTCTCATTTCTCTTTTCTTGTGTAAGGTTTTTCTTCTTCTTCTTTTTGCCCCATACCATGAGGTACGGTCTCGAGAATTTTTTTTATTTAGTATAACTCTGGTAGTATTATACTGGGAGTTAGAAATATGTTGCCTTTGTTTGCCATTAATATAAACACGACAAAACGCAACCATGCGACTTCAGTATCTTCTGTATGACAGTACATACATACATAATTACTTAATTGGTCATTAGAACCCATCAGTCAGGATTATTGACCTAATTCTCACACCACTTATGTTGTGTGTGTTAATTTTATACATGAATAGCGGGACCTACAGTTTAAAGTCGACTTCGAACCACTAGATTTTATGAGAAACTTTTTCATGGCAATTTTATTTATTTTAGAGTTTTGCCACAAAAAAAAAATACGTTTTTGCTATTTTGTTTGATGTCGGGCCTGGGACTCGAACCCTGGCTTTTACGTCTAATAACCACCAACACTACCTACTGTAGTGGCAGTACATATAGTGAGCGTTAAAAGAAACTGTACACTAAGGACAAAATTCTAACAATCACCAAATTCAATTTTTGCCACTAAAGGAGAGTGCCCGAAAAAATTTGGCAATATTTCGAAATTTTTTTGAGATATTTTTTTTTTGTTTCCATTTTAAAAACTGACAATGAAGCAATTTTAAAATAAAAGTAAAGGTAATTTATTAATGTATTTTTTTTTTATGTGCAGTGGCTTTTGACATGCACTGTAGCCTTCTCTCTATGTTTAGCTTTTTTAAAGACGAATCCTTTTAAGGTTTATGATAGTGAGTGAGTCATTAATGAACTCAAATCAATCAAAACGATTTATGAGGTAATTTTGGATAGGTAGTCAGATGTATTTGTTATAGAAGCTAATTTCATAGCCAACTAATCCAATTAAGCTAGACTTAGAATCCTTCACTTACCCATCCTACCTAATCTAACCGAAAAATGTGCCTCATATTTAAAAGAAATTTTAGACTTGGCCTACTTATTAGTCCCTTAAACCATTATTTTGCCAAAGCAAATATTAATGCTAATATGATAACAACTAAAATCAATGTCAGCAATGAGTTTAAATATTTATTTCTAAACAAATAACAATAACCAGGCCATTAAATTAACAATTTAAACTAATAACGTAACAATAAACGATACAAAGCAAAAGTAATTTGAAATTTATTTGCAATTCAAACAAATTTAATATGAAAAATGCCTACAAAAAAAACGAAGTAAAAAAAATATACCCGCACGCTCTTAGGAACACAAGCAATACGATAAAATTCCTTTTGAGAAGACAAGGTGTCCCCAAGTAGGCATGTGATTGTGTATGTGTGTGTGTAAGGACATGAATCCTTTTATGATGAGCAAGAATTTTTCTTTCAAACATTAAGATGATGTCAAAATCCGTTTGATGGCAATCGATTGCTTTTTTCTTCTTTCATTCTTTTGTGAATTTGAATTGTGCGCCGGGAGACTAATAAAATCAACGGAGCGGTAACTGAGCAATGAGAGCCTCAATTGTAAGGAAAAAATAGAATAGAAAAATAGAATCAACTGACTGACTAAGACAATTCGTAAGTTTTGAACATCGAAAAAAATAAAGGCAAAAGATTTTTGCATAAAAATAGCAACAATGATTAAGAGTAGTGAGTCAACATCCTTTTCCCCCTTTCCTGGTGATTAGAAGGATTATTTGCAATGAGCATAGGAAGTGGATTTTTATTATTTCTTTTTGGAAAATTATAAGATTTTATTCGTAAAATAAGGGGGGCAAAAATTTACAAAAAAAAGAAAAGCCGGCATTAAACAGAAAAGAACAACGAAAAACGGAAAAAGAAACGGATGTTAACAGATAATTTCTATAGTAAAAGCAAAAATTTGTTTATAGCCCCCCCTCCCCACTGCCCAAAAAAAAAGAAAAAGAAGAGAAGAAAAAAGATGGTCTATGAACCTATTTAACAAAATGAGAAAGAAAACCTAAAGAAAAGGGTACGAAGTCTTTACATCATGCTTTTATGAATTTTATTTTTTTTTATTGCGTTAACAAATGAATCAAATCTACTGTGCTATTCGTATTCAAGGAAGTGGTTGTTTCATATATTTTTTTGTGAAACAACAATTTTATAAGGGCTCTACCATATTGGCAATTACGTACGTATTAATCACTTTAGTATTGCCAGATATCTATACTCATAGATATACCCATACATATACCAATAGACGCTTAGGAAGTTTATGGTTTCATTAGCTGCCAGACATTAAATTCCAATTTTTTTCTTGTCTTTTCCAAGAATTTTTGTTTAAATTTTTTAATTTTTTTTTTTTTTAATCAATTTTACCCTTCTGTTTCAGTCACTCCCAAAATTTTAATTGATTATACATCCACCAATATCTGGCCTTTTTTTATTTGTAAAAAATAAAACAAAAGAAAATTTTAATGATTTTGCTTCATTTGGCTTTAAATGAGACTCTTTAATTTTATGGTCCATCCATATAGCCTAAAGGAAAATATTTGTTTTTCTTCTTAACAACGATTTATTTGGGGTGGTATTTTAAGTTTAAGACAGTGTTTGTCTTTGTGAAGTAAAAACAAAAAAAAACCTCCTTTAACCAGGCTTTCTTAGACCTTATCGCCAATTACACCTACAAATTTGTAGCAACTTGTTGTGGGAGCACCATGCAGAAGTAGCCGGTCAAGTGAATTTATAGGAAGTATTATCCTTAGTCAGGATTTGTTTATGTTTTTTTTTTGTTTTTTTTTACGCCGAGGAGGGATAAATGTACCTAACCGCACCATAGAGGAAGCTGTCACGTCCTCCGGTGTGGGGCCCTCATCCACTAAATCCTTCCTCGTCCCGAGCCTGTTGTGTGCCCACTCCGGAACTACGGTCCTTTCGTCCAGTTCCCGACTGGGATTTCGTTTTGACACGTGAGCTAGTGTCATCTATGCCGGCGTGCCTACATGTTCTGCAGCCCACAGATCTCTCTTCTTCAGCTCAAGATGCTTTTCGCCCCTGAGGCCCAATTCTTCCTACTCGCACATCATAACTCCGACAATGTCAGCGGTCGTGATCGTTCAAATCGTTGCCGTCAGTACAGAGTGATAGCTCCGCCAGCGTGCACATTCGAACACAGTGTGTTCCTCATCAACAATTACTTCCCCTTCCTCGTAAAAACTGTAAGGGGAGTCGGATTTGCCCATTCTGTGCAGATAATTCCTAAAATATCCGTCAGGATTACAAGCTAGCTTCTCACATCACCAATGTAGTGTTTGTTAATTTAATTTTATCCACGAGTGACGAAACCTCAGCAAATTTCTGGCTAAAACTCTGAGAGGAATAGTTTCTCAAAAATGGTCATTTGGAGTCGAATTTAAGCTGTATGTCCCGCCACTTATGTACAAAATTAACGCACATAACTAATGTGGTGTGAGAAGGTTGGTCATAATCCTGCCTGAAAGATGTAATTTCGTAATGAAGGTTTTTGCAATTATTTATGCATGTAAGAGTGACGGGATCTATAGTTTAAGTTTAATATCTGCTTCAAACTATAGGTTTTTGAGGTAGATTATTCATGGCAATCTTTGTCAGATGTCTGGCGAGAGGAAGTCATAGAAGAAATAGGTCTTTAAAAAACGAATAAAATATCTCATAAAAATATATAAAATATCTGTTGTAAATAAAAGGGTCGTATATCAAAGGTCCGCCAAATAAACTTCTTTTTTTTTGAAAATCTTTAAAAAAGAACTACTGAAGAATTTTCTGAAATTTCTTTTTCATATTTGAAAGTACAATCCTTCCGGTTAATAATGGAAAATAATTTCCTACAAATGGCTGCCTATGCCTAGGTCATGCAATAGCCTACACGATCGGTCCAATTTTTAAGCACATTATCGATTGTGTGCAGCTGCATTTCGCCAATGGCTTCACGAATATTGTCCTTTAAAGCATCAATTGGCTTTGGATTGTTGGAGTAACGCTTATCTTTGACGGTACCCCAAATAATAGTAGTCGGTTTCAAATCGCAGCTCCGAGGTGGCCAAACGACATCAGCTCTGCGGTGATAATTCGATCTTTAAAAACAGGGCGCAAAACATCGAGTGTAGCTTCGGCTGTGTGGCACGTAACATCGTCGTGTTGAAACCAAATGTTGCCAATATCCTCCTCTTCAATTTTTGTGAACAAAAATTTATTCAACATGGCCATAACGATCGCCATTGACTGTAACGGCCACTCCTTGCTCATTTTCGAAGAAAAATGGCCCAATATGCCTCTGGACCAAAATCCATACCAAACAGTGACTCGTTTTGGGTGCGTCGGCTATTCAATTTATGCCTGCGAGTTTTCTGTGCTCCAAATGCGACAACTTTACTTGTTTATATATATGATTAAAATTAGCTTCATCTGAAAAGATGAGTTTTTTTGCCAAAATCGGCATCTTCTGTAAGTCGATCGTAGGCCCACTTTGCGAAGCGAAAACGCGTGTACACAATCATATTCTTTTAGCGGAAGGATACTAACTAATCATCTGTCAAATCAGATATCAGCTAAGTACTACCATTCACGAAATAAGCACTAGTTAAAAAACAAAACGTTAGATGGCGGATCCGATAGATTCTCAACAGAAAGTGCCACTTATGCGTGAGGCTAGATGAAAGGTTGCAATGCAAAAAATGCATCAAAGATATGAATTCTTAACAAATCGTCTTCATTTAAATTAAAGTATGCATTCTATTCGTTGTTAATAAATCTAAATATGTTCTCATGCTACTGTTCATTAATTATTTTGTTTTACTTTCCCCTTCTCAATGGTTTTGAGGTACCATTTCTTAATCATCTTGTCGCCATTAATAAATCACCGTCATTAAAAATGCAAAAGCGAAAAAATCCATCCAGCTGTGCTTAAATAAAAAATACAAAAAAAACCAGAAAAAAAACAAAAACAAAAAAAACTTATCGAAAAGGAGGAAAATACTTTAATTTTTATTATTATTTTCCAGCTTTTCCATTTTCCACTTTGATTATTTTTCTATTTTCTCAACACCCATTTCGGTGTTGTATTCATCTAAAACAGCAATAACGAGTGTAACAAATTCATTTATTTTTCTTTCTTTCCTTATTTTTTTCTTCTCTTCTTCTTTTTAATTCGGTTTCCTTTAATAAAATAATGAAAAAAAGAAAGGAAAACAACAAGAAAAATAAGAAAAGAAGGCAAAAAATTGTAAGACAATAGCCTTGATTACGGTGGGGTGCCCCTGTACGCTGCTCTATACAGGACTTCGGACAGGACGATTGTGTTGCAAGTGCGAAAGTAAGAAAGCAAAAAAAGTAAGAAGAAAAAAAATAAATTTTCAAGAAATGACACACAATATAACCGGCAAAAAGGGACACTTTACAACCGAATGAATCTAATTAAATGTAATTATAAATCCAAAACCATTGAATTGAAGAGAAGAGAAAGTTATGGTAACCACGGGATACTGTGATGCTACAACAAGTATCTTTTAATCGCCAAAGATACTGTTGTTGTCTTCTGTTGCTGTTGCTGTTTCTCGTTTTTGTTTTTCTATTTAATTTTTTAATTTTTTTGTAATTCTGTTTTGCCTCCTTTGGCGCGATGCAGCCAGAAAATTTAAAACAGAAAATTGAATTAAAAGCCTGGAGGAGGATGTAAGAATACATTCTGATCACACGCTGATGGTAATTCATATTAATCACACGCAAATGATGAATATTCAGTAAATGATCTTTGTTTTGTGCAGAAATAATTAAAAAAATAGAATGGCAACCATGAATGCTCAAGTTGTTCAAACTGATATAAAAACCTTAGAATCTATGGTGTCTGATGGTACTAATTGACTATCTTGACTTGACTTCTCACATGAACTATGTAATGTATGTCTGTAGGAAGCCCATGAAACTATGTTTGTTTGTCTTCCTTCAAAATCCGAACTTCAAATGTAGACAGATCCAGGAAAGAGGAAGTCACTACAAGCCGATATGAAAAGATATCCTTAAGTGTACAGATTAGACGAGAATGTTAATAATTTAAATAACACGGGTCGCCGTGGTCTAGTAGGTAGTGTGCTGGCTTATTAGACGTAAAGCCAGGTTCGAGTCCCAGGCCAGACATCAAAATAAAAGAAAAATACAAAAAAGTATTTCTTCTGCGATTTCTTCTCTTCTCTTCTTGAAAAATCTGTCGTTTGGAGTCGACTTTAAACTGTAGGTCTCGCCACTTCTGTATACAATTAACACACACAACATAAGTGGTGTGAGAGAAACTGCGGGCTTCTGGGGACGATTGCTGTAGACTGTCTAATGGTGTAGATATAGCACTGACCATTTATAAGTTACCAGTACCACTCGTTTCCTTACCGTTCGTATCTTCCCTCTTTCCACCTTTCCTAAACCTGCACAATGCACTGGGGTCAACCCCTGAGTGCTGGTTTAATAAAAAAAAAAAATATAAAAAATTGGGTATGTGTCGCAGTCTAGTAGGTAGTGTGTTGGTTTATTAAACGTAAAGCCAGAGTTCGAACCTCAGGCCAGACATCAAAACAAAATACAAACAAAAGTATTTCTTCGGCGATTTCTTCCTAGCAGATTGCTGGCAAAAACTCTGAGAGTAAATAAAAATTACCAATGAAAAGTTTCTTAAAAAAATTGTCGTTCGGAGTCGACTTTAAACTGTAGGTCCCGCCACTCGTGTATAAAATTCACGCACACAACATAAGTGGTGTAAGAAGCTAGGTCGAAATCCTAACTGAAGGGTTAATAATTTTACGAAAAGGTTACGTCGTAGTATGCATCATATCTGCGTATGTGGCTAGTGTGGTACCTAACTTTTCACACTACATACAAACAAAATTGGTCAATTCAAACCTTCATCAATGTTGCGACCATCATACTGTGTATGTAATTGTGTACATGAGTGGCGAGACCTAGTACAGTTTAAATGTGATTTTGAACGGCAGATTTTTGAAAAACTTTTCATGGCAAATTATTTTATTCTCAAAGTTTTTGCCAGAAATTTTGCTGAAGGGGAATAGATGTTAAAATATTTTTTTATATTTCGTTTTGCTGGAAAGATCTGATTTCGGGTTTGACCTGGGGCTTCACGTTTACTAAGCCAACATACTACCTACTAGATTAACGACACACCCATGTGTTTTATAATTTTACTCATGAGCGTGGAATGTTCAGTTTAATGTTGTCAAATTCGACAATATTGTTCATTCATGTGCCCATTCTCACAGAGATTAGCCTCCTTGCTGAAGATGATGTGTGAATGAATTAGAACCAGTTGCACGGTGATTTCGGTTGGATGTAATTTCAATAAAACGGCTGTTATCAACTGTCAACGTAAGAAAATCGCTGA
>CM025790.1:19307515-19337831 GCA_014635995.1 Sarcophaga peregrina
TTTGCAGAAATCTGCTGAGAGAAAGTCGCCGAAGAAATATTTTTCGTTTTGATCTCTGACCTGGGATTCGAACCCGGGCCTTTCGTCTAATAAGCCAACACACTACCCACTAAACCACGGCGACTTCTACAACTACAACTTCATAGAATCCGATAAAAACCGGCTTGACTAGAGAATAGTGCATCCATCATTCCTTTTGTTGAGTACAACACTTCGTGTTCCGTAGGGATAATTTGTCCTCTTCAGTTCCAAATTATTACATAATCTGGGCTCCAGCAGAGGATGAAACCAACTTCCTTTACCTTAGATGCTTTCCACTCAATCTCCAGTAAACTTCATTGAATCTGCTCGTATTGCTTGTTTATCCTCTGTTCTGCTTCATTCTGTTCAAGTTGACTTGTAAGAAACTCTCGAGTTTCCTCAAGGGCTCCAAATATTTTATTAAATCGCACACCCACACTTCTGTTGTTCTTGTTTCGTTATATGGGACTGAAGTTGCGGAACTTTTTCAATGACAGCATTGCAATCAGTTAAGCGGTTCATATCAGTTAGTGGTTCATAAAGCTCTAGTAATTTTTCAAAAAAATTAAAGCCTTAGAAAAAGCCTCATCATCGACAAAAAGAATTTTCATTTAAAATTTCCTTATTTATGGCTCTTAAAGATGTTCTTATCTTCAACTCTTTTTGCTTTTAATATTGTATTGTGCACTTGAGTAATGGTTTGTACAGTTCCCAAAAGGATATTGAAAAAGAGACAACGAAGCAACTGCTCCTAATCCATAACCACTCATTACTTTAATTCTATTAATTTATTCCACATGATGAAAAATGCAAAAAAATTAAATGAAAACATGGCGAGAAGGAAAAGAATGGAAAACCAAACCACATTTCATAGATAATCAAGTTTTGTTTGGAGGAATACACATAACCAAAGGAAAAAAAATGTACAACAACAGCAGCAGCAGCACAATGCCATCTTTGGTTGGAACTGAGTTAAGTTGGCTGTAAAGGAAAGTAAAAAATAAAGAAAAGAGGAAACGTTAAGCCAAGAAATGAAGACACACATACGAGCACTCATAATAATAATACTGGTTGTACATGTAAATATATATGTATACTAAGGTGTGTGTATGTGTGTGTGTGTGTGTGTGTATGTATTGTTAAAACACTTGATGTAACACATAATTAAATACGTACAAACGAAAGAGTTGAACAAATAAGCTCAGGTATTAACCTTCGAAATAACTACTGCTTCTCTGGCAGTAGCAATAGCAGTGGCTGCGATTACTGCTGCTATTCGTTCTTGTGTATCTTAGGTCTTAAGGAGAAGGAAGAGTGTCTAGAGCTTGGTATTCATTAATTCGATTTCCATAACAATTTATTCATAAGACAATGTCTGGCACCATTATATTATCTGACAAATATTATGCAGCCTCAACAAGGTATAGAGCAGGTTTGGGAAATTATTGTCTGTGTGTCTAACGTTCTTTTTGTATTGGGGTTTTTTTTCGTTGAACACATAAAATATTTTTATGATCTACTCTTAGGAAATATTTTCCTTACTTTTTCTCCTGGTGAAAATGTCTTATTGTTTAGGATTTAATACACATGCCCAGGCACAGGTACTGACGCAATCCTTTCTTTCTTATGGTTTTTTGCCTCCAAAACAAAATGTAACGAAACGTTTGCTTTAAAAAATTATCTTCAACACCTTCGAAGTTTGAAATTAAATGAGTATTAGCTGCAACAACTTTTTACTTTCCATCTTTCTCACTCTCCCACCTAGCCTACTAAAGTCTATAGTGGGTTAGAGCAAGAATACAGGAAGTATGCAAGTACATCTCCAAAGACTTGGTAACTGAAATATGATTTAAGGAGTCCTTTTTAACCATTTAGTAGTTGTCTGTTGTTGTGTGGCATTTCATTTGCATTTTATCTTTTTTAAACAATTTTAAATTAGTCTGCCACTAGCTCTTCTCTGTCTCCCTCTCTTCCTTTTTGCCATTTTTTTTCTTTTAATTCTCCTCCCCCAATTGCTTTGTGTGCCAACATTAAATTATTAAAAGCCAAATGCATTTTGTAAAGCTGGTAACTAGCAAATAATAACAACAACAACACAAGCAACATTTAGCCAAATCATAGTAATTTATCAAAACGCAGGAGTGGCAAGTCTAACTCCCACATTGATAATGGCATAGAACTACAAATGAAAACCAAAAAACAACCAAATCAGTTGCAATTTTTATTTTCCTTTTTAAAACGAAATTTTTTTTTTGCCAAAGTCAAGCAACATTATGAAAAATATTTGGTAAGAGGAAGAGAGAGAGGGAGAAAGTATTTCGACTGGGTGTGGAAAATTTTTTGGTACCAGTCTGTGGTTGTTATTTATTTTTTCAGACACTTGCTGATACAGATTTTTTTTAAAATAAATTTTACACTCATGGAAAAATGTCAGTTCATAAAGCATTGCCCATACTTCCACTTAAGATACTTTTTTAACCATTCTCAAGTTAGAAGCCAACAATTCCTTTCTAATCTTGCTGTACTGCGGGAAACGTTTCTAAGTGGCCACCTAAATCATTGATAGGACAGCAAGTACTGAAAAACTGCCACCTGCAGAAGAATCGAACAGACTTTCGCAACTCAAACCACTACAGGAGAACTATAAAGAAAAGAAAAAGAAAGAGTAACGCTTTTTGAGACTAAGACCAGGGAGTGGGGTAATGAGTGGTTATGATTGCTTCATTTTTCATGCTTCAATATCCTTTTGGAAACTGTAGAACGCATTACTCATGTGCTCTACGAAATATTAGAAGCAAAAAGAGCAATAAGTCAGGAAATTAAATGAAATTCTTTTCACAAGTTTTTCTTAAGAATTGAATACCGAGTGCCTAAATTTTTGCCAGCGTTCTGAAGTTTATGTGACTCCTTCAGTATGCAATTCATTTTACTTAAGATATTTGAACTGCAAAATTGATTGGAGTATTTCAGACTACAACTCCACTTCATCAGTCCCATATAACCAAATAAGTTTAACAGAAGCGAAGTTGTTCGGTTCTTTAGTGAAGAACTGAGAACCCCCTCGGGAATCTCTTTCAAGTCAACATGAACAGAAAGAGAACAGAGGATAGCATCAGAGATCAGCAATGAATCGTTTTTCCGCTACTCAAAAGCACTCATGCAATTTTGAGTATGAGTGAATCAACAGAGTTGAAATTCCACTATTGTGATTCATTCGTACTCGCTACAACATTGATTTATTAGTAAAAGTAGCTATGAGTATGAGTACAACGTGGACATCAAACTCATAACATTCGAAATATATTTGATTCATACGCCTACTCATTCTGATTCATAAATTTAGAAAAATACTTATAATACTTAAAAGTAATTCAAGTGATTCGAATCATTCATCAAAACTTACAGCCTTTGTTGTTGTTGCATATACAAACAAAGAAGCAAGGAAAGCCAAAGACAACAAGCAAAGAATACACACAATCTTCTTGTGAGTATAGTAGTGTTCGTAAGCGAATCATACTTATATTGTGCTTCGTGTAAATGTTAAGTCGAGACGAGTCGAAGTCAATAACATCATGCGTATTGTTAAGTATGAATACAACGAGTTTTTCTAACTTTGAGTATGAGCAGTATGAGTATCATATTAAAATAAATATGAATGCGTATGATTATCAAAAATTATAAGTATGATTTGAATCTACTCATCGTTATGAATACTCGTTGCTGATCTCTTGATGGGGCATAGCAATACTGGAGATTGAATGGAAAACATAATCAGATAGTTAGGGGAAGTATAATCATTTTCTGCTGGAAACCAGATCATGTATTAATTCGGCTCTAATAATGCTAAAATTTTGCTACGGAACGCTATTAGCGACTTCAAAAGATATACTCGACAAAAGGTCATTGGTCATTACAATCCTTCAGTCAGGATTACAACCTAGCTTCTCACACCCTTTATGTTGTTTGCACTGATTTTATACATGAGTGTCTAAACCTACAGTTTAAAGTCAACTCTGAATGCCATATTTTTGAGAAACTTTTATATCAGAGATTTTGCCAGAAATTTGCTAAGAGGAAGTTACCAAAGCAACATTTTTTTCTATTTCGTTTTGTTCGAAATGTCTGAGCTATGGTTTGAACCGCGCCTTCTAGTCTAATAAGCTAACACACTACCTACTAGACTACTACTATCTCTTAAAGCAATCAATATTGTTGTTGTTGTTAGCTATTAGATGTTTGAGTGTGGTTCTATATATTCTGCCTCTATTATTTCACTTTTTCTGTGAGTGTATTATTTATCGTTGGGCCAAATTACAAACATAAACACCGCCAAACACTTTGCCAAATTGCTTATGGAAACGAACAAATTGTGCAAAAGGCATTGGAATAAATAAACTAAAAAAAATCAAAAAATCATGAACAATTGGAAAAAGTGTTGTTTTATTGATGATTTACGTTTCTAAACTTTCTACTCTGTAAAGATTATTATCGCAGAACTAAGTTTCACTAGATATTTTTTAAGCTTTACAGTTTTAACCAAAAAAATTCTTTAATGTATACTTGCCACATGCGATTAATAATGCAATTCATTGTTATTAAATGAGTTGCAAAGGTTTGCTGCTTGTAGGTTAATGTGTGAAAACGTAGCTTCTGAAAATATTTTTGTTTAATTCCTCCGAATTTTATTCGAATTTTAAAGAAAAGGATCAGAATTTGAATTTTGGCATCTATTCTACTTGTTTGAGCAATGGAAGCCATTATTTGTGGAAAATAATACCGTTCACATGCCTGACACGACTTCTCTGTGTAAAACGCTTCCAAAGTGAACAGCTTTCCATGACTCTGACACATAGTTCATACACATACATACATACATAATTGATCATTACAACCTAGTTTCTCACACCACTTATGTTGTATGAATTAATTTTATACACGAGTCGCTAGACCTACAATTTAAAGCCATCTCGGAAGGACAGATTCTTGAGAAACTTTCCATGGAAATTTTATTTTATTATCAGAGTGTTTGTCAGATAACTTCCCTGAAGGAAACATGTCGACATGTGTCTCCAAGTCACCAGTTTTGTCGACTATATTGGTGACTTTATGGTGACATTGTGATCGAAGCGTCAACAATTATTTTATTTTGATTAGAAAAAAATTGTCAATCGTCAAGAAATTATAAATGTTTAATAAAAAAAAACAATCAATGTTATATAAAAATAAAAGTAGTGCAAATGAGACAATTATAAGCCCAAGTGTGAGTTGTGAAAATTTTGTGGAGCCTGAATATTCTGTGTCGTTTAAAATTGATTTTCCAAAATATAGTTCGCGAGAGAAGACAAAAAATTGGTATATTGGACACTATTGTTAAACAAAATGAAATTGCATCAAATCTTATGGAATTTTTCGTTATCGACTCTATAGAAAAGCAAAGAGAATTTGATGCTATTTTGAAACGTCATTCAGATCCATACGTAAGTTTTTACTTTTATTGTGGAACTACTTCATAGAATAAAACTGCATTTTTTGTTTATGTTCAAATGAAATGAATGCAGAATAAAATCTTTACGAAATATTTGACCAAAATATTAACAAGAATTTTAATATTGATGGCTCTTTTTTGGCAAAAAGAATAATCAAATGCTTTTAAGGCCTTAATAGGTACTAAAAGCCTTTTTGTATTCTCATAAATATTTGTAATATTTTAACAATTTGTTTCGTTTTTTTAATATCCAGATGTAATATCAGCTTAGAGCAGCATTTCAGCGCCAAAAGGAAAAATATTTCAATGAAGTGAGTCGCAGGAAAACCAAAAATGATATAAATCGTGAAGAAGACGACTCTCCCAAAGAGGATTAATAATTTTACTTAATTTTAATAAAAAAAAGTTAGTTTGATGTTCCAATATAAATAAGAGAGACTGAATTAATAGTATCGTAGTTTTCATATTTAAATTTAAAAAAGTCTATAAAAATGAAATCGTACCGTTTTTTTTAATAAAATGTCAAATATTTACAAAAATTTTAATTTTATTGTCTTCTTTTACTACAGAAAACTAAAAAAAGTAGAGACTAGAATTGCTAAATTGTACTATTGATTCATTGGTTCCAATGTCTACATATGATCCCAAAAGGAGTACCTATTCACTATATAGTCAATAGTACTAACGTCAGTAGTAGATTTTCAATGACACACACATGTTAAATGTCTATAGTAAATAACATTGGCTGGGGTATAAAATGTCACTAGTACTGGTGACTGTGTCAATAGTAAGTCAGTAGAGTTTCATTATTGGCATTTCCTACAGGGTTCTGACATGAAGTCATCGAGGAAATATTTCTTTTATGTTTTGTTTTGTTCGCGAAGTCTTAACTGGGGATTGAACCAGTTTAAGAAGCCAGCACACTACTTTCTGGACTACGGCGCATAAATGAGACTGAATTTAACCGATGACCTGGTTAATGCTGGTTTTAAAGGTCACTATGCCATGTAGCTTATTCGCATACACCTGTGTTAAAAGCAAATCTTACAGGAAAAAGTCTAACGAAGTCAAATCACACGATTTTGGTAGCGGTTCGCAGCACCTCCCTGTGATAAGATTATGCCTTCAAATCATACATACATACATAGCTTAATTGGTCATTACAACCTTTCAGCCAGGATTACGACTTAGCTTCTCGCACCACTTATGTTGTGTGGGTTAATTTTATACATGAGTTGCCGGACCTACAGTTTAAAGTCGACGCCGAACGACAGTTTTTGAAAAACTTTTCATGGCAATTTTAATTACTGCCAGGGTTTTTGCCAGAAATCTGCTGAGAAGGAGTTGCCGGATATATATTTTTTTCATATTTCGTTTTAAATACGGACCCGGGCTTTACGTGTATTAAACCAACACACTGCCTTCTAGACTACGGCGACAAATCGCTTGTGTAAAATAGCTAACGTGACATCATCTGTGTGGTACACAGTGTCGTCCGGTTTAAATCACATTTCGATGGTGTTCAGAACTTTCAATTCATATAACTTAAGACTTAAGATAAACATCACAAGAAAAAAATCTGACGGCCTTAAATCACACGATCTCGGTGGTCAGTTCCTTGCACCCCACTGTGAGAAGATTATGCCTTTAAATCGTTGGTGCAAAGTATCTAGCACAGATCATTTAATTCATACAAATGGAATTTCTCTACAAGAAAAAGTCCAACAAAGTCAAATCGCATGATCTGTATAGCCAGTTCTTAGCACCTCAATGTTAGAAGACAATACCTTCAAATCTATCATGGCAAATATCCAATGAGTCATGACCTGGGTGCCACGTAACGCTGCCATATTGAACCCATATGTCGTTCGTATTCAGATCATCCAAATCAGGTGAAAATAAATCGGTAATCATAGATCTACAATGCTTGTGGCTGACATTTATGGTCTGACTAACGTCTTTCTTAATGTAAATTGGACTAATTATGCTGACATTCCAAAATCCACAGTAAAGTGTGACTTGTTTGGGATGCATTGAAGATTCTTGTATTTCATGTGGATGGATATTGTTCTTTATTTTAACTTTATTTCAACTTTTATCCATAAGGAGGTCTTATCGCTGAAGACGATTTTTCGATAAAAATTAAGGTCACTTGCTGGTGCTTACTGCAGCAGACTGCATGCGACAACCATATGTTCATGGATTGACCCTGGTGATTTGACAAAACAAACTAAACAAATGGCAACTAATGGGTGATCTTTTAAGAGCTATAGGAAAATATATCAAATTTCAGATTTTTTGACAGAATTTGAAAGATGCAGCTTCAACTAATTGTGATAGCCAATATCGTATAAATAAGGTGCAGAATTTTGCGAATTAATGTACACAATCGTAATGCAATATTATCACTTCAATTTCTTCTATTCCTCGCTTAATTATTTAATTCCATTAAATATTGTCTGCAACAGCTAAATTATTGTCATCCAGCCTTCATAACGATGATGACAAGTGTAGTGACTTTGAAACAAAGAAAACAAAAAATCCATCAAAAGAATGCCTACGTTTATGGTGTTTCAGGTTACTCATTAAAGTATCATAACAACCCACTAACCAGCCAAAACAATGCCAACAAACTAAGATCAAATTTTCCCTTTAAAGTGTGCATCAAAGAAGAGATTGCCAGCATAATGGTGGAAATAAAAACCAAAAAGAAGTGAATTTCTTCTAGGAATTCATGCCCAGGGTAAGTAGTTTAATTTTAGGACGTCTTTAAATGCTTAAAACCCAACAAAAAGCAAATTAAAGAAATGAATGGGAGCCACCAAAGGGAAGGAAAAAGAATAAGAAAGAGAAGAGAAAAAATAGAAATTAAAGACTCAAAAAAAGACTGCATGGCTGGCGATAATGAAGATGAAGAAGCCTTTGATATCAGAAACTTCAATGGATTCAATACAACTATTGTAAGTAATTGGATAAACCAGTTAAAAGAAAGCGATAAGAATACCTAAAGCCAGCTAAAAGGCTGGATGAGTGTTTTTAAGTGAATTTTTAAGTTTCAGGATTTTGGCAGGACACTCTTGATGGGAATACAAACGCGCGTGTAAGACTTTAAAACAAACAATGAATGAAACAAGTGAGGCAAGAGAGTTCTTTTTTGAGAGATGACTCTTGCTTTTAGAGATAAAAGCTTTGCTTTTGCAAACGAAGACGAAAATAGCAGCCATTTTAAGGCCAAAGGGGAAATTTAAAGCAAACAAGACAGTCTTACACATACACACAGACACTGTCTTACAATTACTAGTAAATGAGCATTTGTTTCAACCAGCAGATGTACTCACACCACTGCAAAGTACACATACTTTTACTCTAGACCATAGGAAGAATTGTGTAAAGGACCCTTAGAGAAATCTTTATTTTGTAGTCATTTGTGTATGTGTGGGTACAAAAAACAACACATACTTGATTGTGTATTTGTACCAGTTAAGGACATACACTTACACATACAATTATAACCAATAATAACACATTGATTACTAACAAAAGCAACAAAAAGGAATGTTTAAGTATTTATTATGGCACTATTGTTGTGTGTTTTAAGCCCCCACACACATACACTGACCATACGCTTACACTCTCTTATTATTATATTCTCTATGTATTTTAAATGAACACATACATAAATGAATGAATAAATGAAAGAATGAATGAATGAATGAATGAATTAATAAGCGTATGAACGTCTGAATAGGCAAATGAATGAATGAATGAATGAAAGATTGAATGTGTATTTAAGAACCATTTTTTTCCCCATTTTCTATTTTCAAAAACAATGAACAGATTTTTTTATGTAGTTTTTATTAAAGTTCACTTCATCGTAAACACCATTACAATACAAACACATGCTCTATTTGTTAGTCTGTGTGTGTTTGTGTTTGTATTGGCTCTCTAACCACTTCCGTAACTTCTGCTAACCAAAAAACGTCGTCATTTGGGACCAAAAATCGTTCTTTCGTTCTTTTGTCTTTCACACACAGCAAAAGGTTTTTCAATCGAAAATAGTGTGTTGTTGTCTAGTATGCTGCGGAAGTGGCTGGTCTATGTAATGTGGGTGGGGGATGGGGGCAAAGGATTTTCTAATTTCGAACATGTTTCAGTTTTTTGGCTATTTTCATTAATTTGGGATAAATTAAAACCTCAACAGCTGTAAATGAAAACAAAAAGGGATATTTCCGCAATTTTCCTTTAACATGATGGCATAAAAATCAAAAAAATTGTGAAATTTAAGTTCAAATTTAAAGCAGCGTCCATTGGAAAATTTAATGAGAAATAATCGATAATTTATTCACAATATCTCCAACAAAAATTGTGACATAATGATGTAAGAATAGCTTGGAAAGTTAAAAAGCCAAAACTTAAAGCAAAAAAAATTGTTTCGTTTTCTGAAACTTTTCAAAGCAGTAAGCTTATGGGAAGAGACCTTCCACAAGGGTAATACGGTTAGAAACTTTTGGAGAGAATGGAGCCACTTCTCAAGCCAAACATAATTGATACAATCTAAACTATTGCTAGTTACTACGTATTGCGTCGGCATATTGTACAGTGTCCGCCCCAGCCGGTACAATCCCTGTGGATCTGCTGGCACTTCCCACTTTAGGGAAAACACCATTTCAGAATGGTAACGACGAATGAACGATGAAGATAGAGGAAGGTGGACGGCGAGACTTATTCCGGAAATAAAGCCATGGACTGGTCAGAAATTTGGAGAGGTAAATTTCTACATTAGGCAGATGCTATCGGGTCACGGATATTTTAGGAAATATCTGCACAGAATGGGCAAGACCGCCTCCCCTTACTGTCTTTACGAAGAAGGGGAAGTAATTGATGATGCGGAACACACTATCTTCGAATGTGCACGCTGGCAGAGCTATCGCTCTGTATTGACATCAATGATTGGAACGATCACGGTCGCTAGTTATGATTGCGAGTAGAGAGAATTGGGCCCCAGTGGCGAATTACGTGGAGCGCGATTTCTGAGACTGAAGAAGAGACATCTAGAGGCTGCAGAACATGTAGGCACGCCGGCATAGATGACACTAGCGAAATCCCAGTCGGGAACCTGGACGAAAGGAATAGTGGAGATACTTAGAAGTCTCCTCAACCTTCAATATGCAATCCGGACGCGGATATGAGTATGAAGGTGGCTAAAGGGCTAAAAGGACTCCACTCCGAAGTAACACCACCGTAGTTCCGGATTGGGCACAACAGTCCACGGGACGAGGAGGGGATTTAGTGGGTGAGGGCCCCACACACGGAGGACGTGACGACTTCCTCTATGGTATGGTTAGGTACATTTATCCCTCCTCGGCGTATAAAAAAAAACTATTGTTAGTTGAATACAATGAAATATATTTTGCGTTATTGCGTCAGTATATCGAGAAGTAGCCTGAGGATAATAACCGGCCGTCTAAATAGGAATTGTTAACTCGGAGAGCACTTGCTCACAGTGGGGAAATTATTAAAATATCACCAATAGATTCTGTAGATTCTCTATCCAAGAACACGACTTACTAGAATATAAACAAAGTTAATGCTTTTCACAATGAAACACTTGAACTAATAATGATATCGCACAATTTTTTCGTCTTTACAAGCATAGGAAATGCAAACATCCTTTTAATACATTCGAGCCAAAGGGATTGTAAAAAGGGGCAGTTATAACCGACCATCTAACCGATGTTAGATGTGTCATATCTATTACGATTCCATTGGCTCGTTCAATTTGGTTTTCATTCTAACACAGAAAATTGGAAGGAGTACTATATCTATACAATTAGAGCACATGGTTTTGTTTAATTTTTTGTATATAGGGGGGCTCAGGAATTTCAATTATGGGACGAACGTTATTCTAACCAAATAGTGCTAATGAGCTAATGCATGCATATTGCACGTTACCTTGGCTTTAACCCTAAATACTTAGTTCAGTTGGCAATTCATTAGCACAAAATTTTTTTACCTGATTTTAGTTGGGTGACTATCAATAATATCAATATAGAAATCTGATGTTCTCATATCTCCAGGCACGTTGCGCAGATCTCTCATTAATTTTGCTTTTTTTTTCTTCAATGAGAGTATATTGTCGTCAAGCCTTGGGTCATGGTTTAAAGTACTCTTTTGACTTTACTCTGACTCCCAAGTATTTCAATTTTTTTACATTATAGGGCTTACATTTCTTTCTTGCTGCTTAAATGCGCTCTCGAGAACTTTTCTAAAAATTAAGTACAGCTCTGGCAGTATTTTGCAGGGAGTAAACAATGTATTGCCATAATTCTCCAATAATACCAGGACGAAGAGTGCTCTCTTCTACGATTTGAATTTGATTTTATAGTCCACTGAAGAGGCACCTGCGCGAATTATAACATTCTCTATATGACCGCTCGTGCAATACTCACTACGTATAACTGGTTTAAAAACGTTGAGTTAATCCACTGTCAATTAGAAAATCTTGGGTATGTTGAGAATGAAATTGATGATGGGATAATTAGTTTGGTCCCGTTCTTAGGTTCAAGAACATGCTGTTGTTGATAATCACAAAAACATCACGACTTTAATTTTGGTTTGAGATTGAGCTTGATTATACGCTTGGAAAATAATACATACGCCTGATGATTCGCGGTAATTACTACGCAACAACAAATTGTAACTGTTGTAATTATAAGGGGTCACCTGTGCTAACCAAATATGAACTCACGACCCCTGGGTTTATTACGGGGCTCAGCGAGATTAGATCACAGACAAGGATCTGAAACTGCAGCCGACTATTGCAGGGTATTATTCCCTCTCCTTTAGGACGTAACACAACTGGTCAACTTGACATTGGGACACTGTACTTGTCTTAATGGCAAGTACATTACTTCTAACCTAAAACCTAAACTTAACAGATCACTATTAGATGCTATTTATTCAAAAGCGGGTGTTAAAATGCTTACAAAACAGAGAGTATTTACATGTACTGTCAATGAACATCAAAAGGATTTATGCCCCAGAAAATTCTATCATTTGGATTTCGAGAGATTACTCAACAGTCCGATACGTACAGAAAAAGCAATTGTATTCTTTATCATAAAAACGTATTACAGATTGATTCAATCATTCACTTGCCCATCGTACTTAAACTAACCGCATAAAGTGTCGAATATTCCAATATTCTTGGCTTGACCCACATAAACCGCTTCCCTAATTTTTCAAAACCAAACCTTTATGTGTATATGATAACAACTAAAATCAATGTCAGCAATAAGTTTAAATATTTATTTCTAAACAAATAACAATAACCAGGCCATTAAATTAACAATTTAAACTAATAACGTAACAATAAACGATACAAAGCAAATGTAATTTGAAATTTATTTGCAATTCAAACAAATTTAACATGAAAAATGCCTACAAAAAAAAACGAAGTAAAAAAAACATACCCGCACGCTTTTAGAAACACAAGCAATACGATAAAATTCCTTTTGAGGAGACAAGGTGCCCCCAAGTAAGCATGAAAGTGTGTGTGTAAGGACATGAATCCTTTTATGATAAGCAAGAATTTTTTCTTTCAAACATTAAAGATGATGTCAAATCCGTTTGATGGCAAACGATTGCTTTTTTTCTTCTTTCATTCTTTTGTGAATTTGAATTGTGCGCCGGAGACTAATAAAATCAACGGAGCGTAACTGAGCAATGAGAGCCTCAATTGTAAGGAAAAAATAGAATAGAAAAATAAAATCAACTGACTGACTAAGACAATTCGTAAGTTTTGAACATCGAAAAAAATAAAGGCAAAAGATTTTTGCATAAAAATAGCAACAATGATTAAGAGTAGTGAGTCAACATCCTTTTTCCCTCTTTCCTGGTGATTAGAAGGATTATTTTGCAATGAGCATAGGAAGTGGATTTTTATTATTTCTTTTTGGAAAATTATAAGATTTTTTTCGTAAAATAAGGGGGGCAAAAATTTACAAAAAAAAGAAAAAGCCGGCATAAACAGAAAAGAACAACGAAAAACTGAAAAAGAAGCGATGTTAACAGATAATTTCTATAGTAAAAGCAAAAATTTGTTTATGGCCCTCCCCACTGCCCAAAAAAAAAAACAGGAGAACGAAAGAAATGGCCTATGAACCGTATTTAACAAAATGAGAAAGAAAACCTAAAGAAAAGGGTTACGAGGTCTTTACTTCATGCATTTTATGATTTTCATTTTTTTTTTTGCGTTTAACAAACGAACCAAATCTACTGGTGCTATTCGTATTCAAGGAAGTGGTTGTTTCATATATTTTTTTGGTGAAACAACAATTTTATAAGGGCTCTACCATATTTGGCAATTACGTACGTATTAATCACTTTAGTATTGCTAGATATCTATGCTCATAGCCATAGACGCTTAGGAAGTTTATGGTTTTCATTTAAGCTGCCAGACATTAAATTCAAATTTTTTTTCTTGTCTTTTTCCAAGAATTTTTTGTTTAAATTTTTAATTTTTTTTTAATCAAATCTTTACCCTTCTGTTTCAGTTCACTCCCAAAATTTTAATTGATTATACATCCACCAATATTTGCCTTTTTTATTTGTAAAAAAAAAACAAAAGAAAATTTTAATGATTTTGCTTCATTTGGCTTTAAATGAGACTCTTTAATTTTATGGTCCATCCATACAGCCTAAAGTAAAATATTTGTTTTTCTTCTTAACAACGATTTATTGTGGGTGGTATTTTAAGTTTAAGACAGTGTTTGTATTTGTGAAGTAAAAACAAAAAAATTCCTCCTTTAACCAGGCTTTTTTAAACCTTATCGCCATGCACCTACAAATTTGTATCAACTTGTTGTGGGGCCACCATGCAGAAGTAGCCGGTCAAATAAATTTATAGGAAGTATTATCCTTTAGTCAGGATTTTGTTTTTGTTTTTTTTTACGCCGAGGAGGGTACCTAACCGCACCATAGAGGAAGCTGTCACGTCCTCCGTGTGTGGGGCCCTCATCCACTATATCCCTTCCTCGTCCCGTGGACTGTTGTGCCCACTTCGGAACTACGGTGGTATTACTTCGGAGTGGAGTCTTTTGGCCCTTTGGCCACCTTAATGCTCATATCCGTGTCCGGATTGTGTATTGAAGGTTGAGGAGACTTCTAAGTATCTCCACCATTCCTTTCGTCCAGGTTCCCGACTGTGATTTCGTTTGACACGTGACTAGTGTCATCTACGCCGGCGTGCCTACATGTTCCGCAGCCCACAGATCTCTCTTCTTCAGCCTCAAGATGCCCTCCACGAATTCGTCCCTGAGGCCCTATTCTTCCTACTCGCCATCATAACTCCGACAATGTCAGCGGTCGTGATCGTTCAAAACGTTGCCGTCAGTACAGAGTGATAGCTCCGCCAGCGTGCACATTCGAACACAGTGTGTTCCTCATCAACAATTACTTCCCCTTCCTCGTAAAGACTGTAAGGGGATTCGGATTTGCCCCTTCTGTGCAGATATTTCCTAAAATATCCATCAGGATTACATCCTACCTTCTCACATCACCAATGTTGTGTTTGTTAATTTAATTTTATCCACGAGTGACGAAACCTCAGCAGATTTCTGGCTAAAATTCTGAGAGGAATAGTTTCTCAAAAATCTGTCGTTCGGAGTCGATTTTAAGCTATATGTCCCGCCACTTATGTACAAAATTAACGCACATAATATAAGTGGTGTGAGAAGGTTGGTCATAATCTTGCCTGAAGGATGTAATTTTATAATGAAGGTTTTTGCAATTATTTATGCATGTAAGAGTGACGGGATCTATAGTTTAAGTTTAATATCTGCTTCAAACTATAGGTTTTTGAGGTAGATTATTCATGGCAATCTTTGTCAGATGTCTGGCGAGAGGAAGTCATAGAAGAAATAGGTCTTTGAAACGAATAAAATATCTCACGCACATCTCTGTTGTAATAAAAGGTCTTATATCAAAAGGTCCGCCAAATAACTTTTTTTTTTTTTGAAAATACTTTAAAAAGAACTACTGAAAATTTTCTGACATTTTTTTTCATATTTGAAAGTACAATCCTTCCGGTTAATAATGGAAAATAATTTCCTTCAAATGGCTGCCTATGCCTAGGTCATGCAATAGCCTACACGATCGGTCCAATTTTTAAACACATTATCGATTGTGTGCAGCTGCATTTCGCCAATGGCTTCACGAATATTGTCCTTTAAAGCGTCAATTGGCTTTGGATTGTCGGAGTAACGCTTATCTTTGATGCTACCCCCAAATAATAGTAGAACGGTTTCAAATCACAGCTCCGAGGTGGCCAAACGATATCAGCTCTGCGGTTGATAATTCGATCTTTAAAAACAGGGCGCAAAACATCGAGTGTAGCTTCGGCTGTGTGGCACGTAACATCGTCGTGTTGAAACCAAATGTTGCCAATATCCTCCTCTTCAATTTTTGTGAACAAAAATTTATTCAACATGGGCCGATAACGATCGCCATTGACTGTAACGGCCACTCCTTGCTCATTTTCGAAGAAAAATGGCCCAAATATGCCTCTGGACCAAAATCCATACCAAACAGTGACTCGTTTTGGGTGCGTCGGCTATTCAATGTATGCCTGCGAGTTTTCTGTGCTCCAAATGCGACAACTTTACTTGTTTATATATATGATTAAAATTAGCTTCATCTGAAAAGATGAGTTTTTTTGCCAAAATCGGCATCTTCTGTAAGTCGATCGTAGGCCCACTTTGCGAAGCGAAAACGCGTGTACACAATCATATTCTTTTAGCGGAAGGATACTAACTAATCATCTGTCAAATCAGATATCAGCTAAGTACTACCATTCACGAAATAAGCACTAGTTAAAAAACAAAACGTTAGATGGCGGATCCGATAGATTCTCAACAGAAAGTGCCACTTATGCGTGAGGCTAGATGAAAGGTTGCAATGCAAAAAATGCATCAAAGATATGAATTCTTAACAAATCGTCTTCATTTTAATTAAAGTATGCATTCTATTCGTTGTTAATAAATCTAAATATGTTCTCAGGCTACTGTTCATTTAATTATTTTGTTTTACTTTCCCCTTCTCAATGGTTTTGAGGTACCATTTCTTAATCATCTTGTCGCCATTAATAAATCACCGTCATTAAAAATGCAAAAGCGAAAAAATCCATCCAGCTGTGCTTAAATAAAAAATACAAAAAAAAACAAGAAAAAAACAAAAACAAAAAAAACGTTATCGAAAAGGAAAATACTTTAATTTTTATTATTATTTTCCAGCTTTTCCATTTCCACTTTGATTATTTTTCTATTTTCTCAACACCATTTCGGTGTTGTATCTTATAAAACAGCAATAGCGAGTGTAACAATTCATTACTTTTTCTTTCTTTCGTTTTTTTTTTCTTCTTCTTTTATAATTCGTTTCCTTTAATAAAATAATGAAAAAAAAATTAAGAAAAGAAGGCAAAAAATTGTAAGCAATACCCTTGATTACGGTGGTGTGGCCCCTGTACGCTGCTGTACAGGACTTCGGACAGGACGATTGTGTTGCAAGTGTGAAAGTAAGAAAAGCAAAAAAAAAAACGTAAGAAAAAAATAAATTTTCAAGAAATGACACACAAGATAACCGGCAAAAAGGGACACTTTACAACCGAATGAATCTAATTAAAATGTAATTATAAATCCAAAACCATTGAATTGAAGAGAAGAGAAAGTTATGGTAACCACGGGATACTGTGATGCTACAACAAGTATCTTTTAATCGCCAAAGATACTGTTGTTGTCTTCTGTTGTGCTGTTGCTGTTCCTCGTTTTTATTTTTCTATTTAATTTTTTAATTTTTTTGTAATTCTGTTTTGCCTCCTTTGGCGCGATGCAGCCAGGAAATTTAAAACAGAAAATTGAATTAAAAGCCTGGAGGAGGATGTAAGAAACACATTCTGATCACACGCTGATGATAATTCACATTAATCACACGCAAATGATGAATATTCCATAAATGATCTTTGTTTTGTGAAGAGATAATTAATAGAATAGAGTGGCAACCGTGAATGCTCAAGTTGTTCAAACTGATATAAAAACCTCAGAGTCTATCAATGGTGTCTGATGGTACTAATTGACCTGACTTCTCACATGAACTAAGAATGTATGTCCGTGGGAAGCCCATAAATTATGTTTGTTTGCCTTCATTTCCAGGATCCAGGAAAGAGGAAGTCACTACAGCCGATATGAAAAGATATCCTTAAGTGTACAGATTAGATGAGAATATTAAGAATTTAAATAATAGATCAGTTCACTTCACAACCACAAGCCTTTAAATCGCCCGTGGAAATATCCAAAATGATTGTCCTCTAAAACCACATTTCGTTGTTGGCGTAATCTGCCAATTTAGGACGAAAAATCCCTCGTGTAAAACACGCCGTAGTCTAGTAGGTAGTGTGTTTTCTTATTAGACGTAAAGCTCGGGTTCGTATCCTAGGTCAGGCATCAAAACAAAATATGAAAAAAATATTTCTTCGGCGACTGCCTGTCTCTCAGCAGATTTCTGGCAAAAATACCGAGAGTAAATAAAATTACCATGAAGAGCCTCTCAAAAATCTGTCGTTCGGTGTTGACTTTAAACTGTAGGTCCCGCCACTCGTGTATAAAATTAACGCACACAACATAAGTGGTGTGGGAAGCTAGGTCGAAATTCTAACTGGAGGGTTGTAATGACCAATTGTGTATGTATGTATGTAGAACATCCAATATGGTATTAACTGTGTTGCACATAGCACTGCGCAGCACCAGTTTGCATTACCGCTATATGAGATAACCAGGACCTCAAAATGCTTGCGCAGAATATCAAATATGGTATGAGCTTTGTAGTATGTAGCGTTGTCCTATTGAAATCATATGTCATTGGTGGCCAAATATCGCAATTCAGTTTGAAAGAAGGTAGTGAGGACTTGACCGAAGCAATTTTCAAAGAAATACACATGGGAGAGTGATTTTTTTCGATATGCATTGGAACCTCGTGGATCTCATGTGAGCGGATCGTTGCACATTTGTCCAGCATATGTCGTTTTGTCGTTGGTGGCTAAATCTTGCAATCCAAGCCGAAAGAAATTCATGATCTTACTTACTTACTGAATTGACCATAACAACCCGATTAACGGATTTCGGCCTGCAGCAAAACATTCTTCCAGGCGCCTGTGCTTCTACGCCATTTGGTCACACCAATCGATGACAGGGCTTCCTCGATTTGGTCCTTCCAACGGATACAAGGTCGTCCTCTTCGCCGACTTCCGCAGATTCCCGCATCTAATGTTCATCTCGCCGGAGCATTCTTCTCCATTCGAACGACACGGTCGAGTCAGCGCAGCCGCTGAATATTAATATGCTGTACAACGCCTATGTCGTTGAGGAGCTCATACAGCTCACTGTTGAATTGGATACGAAAATCATCGACAACTCGCACTGGACCGAAGATCTTACGTAGGCCTTTTCTCTCGAATACTCTCATGGCAGCTGCATGAGTTCTTAATAGGGTCCAAGCTTCTGCGCCAAAAAGAAGCATGGGTAGGATGAGCGTCTTGTCGAGTATTAGTTTCGTCTTACGAGAGAGGTCTCTGCTACTCAATTGCCTATTGAGACCATAACAGCACCTGTTGGCAAGAGTAATCCTGCACTTGATCTCCAGACTGACATCATTTTCGGTGGTAACGGCAGAGAAATTTGTTATCGTCGACCAATATTTCTAGCCGTAACGGCGTGACCGATACCTGCCTAAAATATACACCCTTGTTGTAGATATCATGTCATCGCAAACACGACAAACATGGCAATACTAAGGCGATGCCTTTAAATAATTGATGACATAAAAAGAAGGAGAGTTACATCCTTTGCTGCATTAGAGCTACCATCACAGGTTGAAGGACAATTTTATGGCTTTTATATGGTAAAGGGCTTTTGCACGCTACCAAGAATGATAAACTATCGCGCACACAAAATTAAAACTTTCTGCGCATGTTGAATCAATGACGTCACGCAAATTATTTTCCTATTGGCTAATGATAATGTAAGTTATATTGCAGGGCTGCCTACTACTTTCACGTAGTGCACATATTTTTCAGAAGAAATGTTAATTTTCACATATGAAAACGACTTGGAAATCTTTAAAATAGCCCAACTACGTCATCTAACGGAAAATCATGCGCAAGGCGCAATCTTTAGGTTATCATTCTTGCACGCTACAATCTGTAAAAGATTAACGCCTAACCGTATGGATCGTACAAGAATTAATACCTAATGCTAGTACCAGTACTTATCCAGTCGAGTCTCTTATGCAGCCTTGGAAGTATCCAACAGATCATACATAGTGATGATGAAGTTAGTGGTAGTAAATTAATCTGAATTGAGAGATTGTTTCGAAGCCTTATACAGCCTCTTACGATGATGGAGAGTTCTGTAAATGCTTACACAAAATTAATATTAAAAAATTATTATTTTGGGAATAATTTCAAATAAATTTCAGAATCCAGATTTTTGTTTTCATCGTATTAAAGTTGAATGACCAGTTGCTTCAAAATTTGTTCCTTTCTTTAAATAATTCCTCATGTTTTTTTGGAAAAAATTACTGAAGTAGACATTAATGTTAATTAGGAATCCCCAAAACGCTCATACACTTACGTATACATGGCTGAATGAGATTTTAAATGCGTTTCTTTTCTGTTTTTTTGGATAGAAAATGATGATGAATTTTTCTTAATTTCTTACAATAATATTTACTATGTGCGTGTATGTGTAAGGGAGTGTGTGTGTATGTGTGTGTCTATTAATGTTGTTATTTTTACTGTTTATTTAATAAAAATAAAAGCCTTGGGGAGTGTACTGCAACAGAAGTTGGCAGTCAGCAAGCTAGACTCCAGCATAATTATGAAGTGAAAAATGTTAATGAAGGGACCCGTGCCGTATAAATGACCGAAAGAAGAACACGATAGAAAACAAAAAAAAATGTTGGTAAATAAACCAAAGCCAAAAAGAAAAGAAAAGCAGAAAATCTAAAAAAAAAGGCAAACAAGACACTCATCAGTCAGTTTTTGGCCACAGCCGCCACTCAGTAGTCAGTCACTGAGTTAACTGAGTGGTCACTTTGATGTGGTGCAGTCTGTGGTAAACGCGTAATTTATTTATTTTTTTTTTCATCATTTTTTGTTGGTTTTTCTCATTTCCTGTGTTAATTTTTTAAATGAGCAGCTTTAATAAACAAAATTCATTCAAGTCTCCATACAAACGATTTTAAAGAAACTCACTGACAGACAGACAGACAGACAACGTATGTTTTTGACTTTGATATGTAAATTGTTATTGGTTGCTTACAGTTGGTCTATCATCGGCTTCTTTAATTTCACTTAAGGATTTAATTTTAAACTCCATTCCTCTAGGAAAGAGTAGGGATTTGCTTAAAACACTTAAGACTCTCAACTTAAAAATGTTAATTTCTTTAAAGATTCTTTGAAATTTACTTACAAGTCTTGCTCTGACCAAATGCACTCATGCATGAGTAACATATTCAAATGAATCTGAAGCAAACCCCCCCCTCCAGAAAACACACATGCAAATAGTCCCTTTGAAAGGACCACACACACAAACAAACAATTTTAATGGTCACCGAAACACACCAAATAATTGTAAGTTTCTCTCCCTCTTTCTCTCTCTATCTTTCTTTTGTAAGTTTTCCTTAAAACTGAGAATGAGTGAATGAATGATTTTCTAAGATTTTTCTTTGCCATTATTTAGTAAGCATTCGTTCGTTTGTTTGTTTGTTTGTTTTTGTGTTGCAAATTAAGACCCCTTGACTAATGGCTGATAATGCTTGCGCATTATAAAATAAAATTCTTATAAATTTTTGTTATTCTTTACCAAAAAATTTGAAAAAGGATACAGAGACAGGACATACATTCTGTGTAGTAATCAATGTCTCTACTGTTGTCTGTTGTGTTGTAAATATTTCTGTACGACGAGCGTATGACCATAAAAATAGTTTTCAAATACATACACCCGAATCGTCCATACGTCGTTCATATGTTACGATTAAATGTGCCAAGAAGTTTTTCTTAAGAAATTGCACAGTGTAACGGAACTGCATGGGCTTTCATTGGATTACACACAATTGGTGGGACCAATTGGCGTAGGCGCGCAAGAAGCAGAGGCGCCTGGAAGGATGTGTTGCGGCAGGCCGAAATCCGTTAATCGGGTTGTTATGGCCAATTAAGTAAGTAAGTAAGTAACGGAACTGCAATGTTCCCCCAAAAAACTATAACTAACAGTAAATTTAGGTTTAATTGGTATTCGAAATCCTGTTTAAAATTTTTGAAACCGTGTTCGATTTGTTTGGCGCTAAATAGTACCACTGAAATCGAAAAGGCTGAATGCAACAAAAAAACATTTTGTCAGGTTCAGGTATCAGGATCAATATCGAATATACAGACATCTCGTAGGAGCTATACGTCAAGGATCTTGCGGCGGTGGTTTGACCCAATCTCTCGAGCACGATCGACTCTTAATATGTGCCCTGTTACTACAGCCCCCAATTTGCATAAGTTGCCTCTGCAGTGGCCAGAGCCGGTGATATTGTATTGGAGCGATTTAATATTCCAACACCACCAATTTACCGTTTGAAAATCATCTCTGGGAAATTAGATTATAATGGGAAAGCATTTGTTCAAATCCTTTACCTTTATTTCATCCAACGTACAAGACAAAATATATTTAATTTGATGCCACGCTTTCTTGGATAATATGCTATTGAAGGACAGGAACAGGCGCTTGGCTGACAATAAAAATACAGAGGACACTCTTCACTCCAACCGATTCCATGGCACTGTGTCGATCGAATGATGTACCTGAAGGGTATTTAATTGGTTTCCCTAAGTTTTACTTTCTTGCTAACCAGGGGCGACAATTTGCTATCAAACGGCTGGAACAAGCGCTTGGCTGTCAATAGAATTACAGATGCGTCCATGTACTCTGACCAAGCATATTGGCAAAGACAATACCAATAGACTTATTGGCGGATGAGATGAGGCGGATATACTTTCGCCGTCTCGAGAGTCCAGGACGGACAGCGGCTATAAATGCGGAGGAAAGAAGGACTTCCATGTACATATGGCAGTCACGATGGGAGAGCAGTTTAAAGGGAAGATGGACATTTCAGCTTGTCCCCTCTATAACCCCTTGGATGGAGAACAAACATTGCGAGTTGAATTATTACGTGACCCAGTTCCTAACTGGCCATGGATGTTTTAGGAAGTACCTACACAGATTTGGACATGATACTTCCCCTATATGTCCAAACTGTGTAGATGAAGAGCAAGATGCGGAGCATATTCTAATATGCTGCCCCAGATTTAGATGGCCCGGAGAAACCAGATCAAACCGGCTCATGGAGGAGCTGTTGAATTCTAGGACGCTATGGAGCCAATACAGCCAGAAAATGGCTGAAGTAATGATGGTTGGAGACACGAAGGCGAAATTTGAGATAACGTGATAAAGCTTTCGAGCTAACCAGCTCTCCGCGAAGTAATATCTTACGACAGTCCCGCGGGGGGGAAATTGTCGATGTTTGTAGGGCATGGGTTAGTATGTAGGCACCACTGATCGTGAATCGTGCATGCTTTTGTCGGAACAAAGGTATCTTTTGAAGATTTTCCACCTCCGGCCCAAGGCAAAAAAAAAAAAATCTCCGACCAAGCAACTTGGCTGAAGGTAGGTCTTACTGCTAGAGGATTAACAATTTGATATAGAAATTGAAGAATAGCTACTTGGCTGTAAATAAAAATACACTCTAATGGATAGTTTTCTCCAGGCTTCCTTAACGACCGAGAACTCTGATGTTGGATACACTTATTCCAAAGTAATTGCTTGTATTGGTCGATTTCATGCCATGCATGAAAGCATTTCATGACTTCAATACTATTGTCGAGGAAATCACTTTCAAAAACACTATCATCGTTTGCAAAAAGCCCAACTTCCCACAGCACAGAGGACAACAGTTGCTGTTCGCCTGTGTCGCTGTTACTAAACTGAAGAAAATGACTTGAAGTAGATGGAACAGCGGATTTCCCTTAGTGGCCAAACTTCCCAAACATTTTTGTTCATCCAACTACATCTGAATATTTTGAACTTGATGTTCTATGTTGCGCTTGTAGGACAATTCCGAGTTTAAGACTACATCTAGGTACTTAGCAGGATCACAGAGTTACAAAGCAGAGACAAACGTTATGTCTATTATGTCGAGCAGAGACCTAAGCCCTATAGAGTCTATACCAATATCCAAAGTCAATTCCAAGGTGGTTACATTGATTTTTGGTTATAGTGGAAGACATCTCATGATAAAAATGGAAGTTGCCTTGTCATAACATAACCAGATGTCTCTGGACCATCTGCCTTACAGTGTAGGTGTTAGCAAGTATTCAACTTCAACTTTATGCGTTAATAGTGGAATGCCAAGCACTTCTAATGCAGATAATCTGGTGTATACATTTGATTAGATTTGATCAGATTCTACCCAAAATTGAATTGATTTGGAGATCCCTTAGCCCACATACGTCAATTAATGTGCACCATCATCAGTCCACAGCTTTCCCGCATATTGATTTCTGTGGTGCAAAGCCAGTTCTCCAGCTTTGGTTTCATAAAAAACTTCTTAATATGATTGATTAAGACGACTTCACCGAAAGGATATTCATTTCGGTATATCCATGCTTGATATAGAACAGAATACCTGAGGTAGCGAAGTTACCGTATTCCTGTGGGTAATATATACATAATTGGCCATTACAACCCTTCAGTCAGGATTACGACCTAGCTTCTCACACCACTTATGTTGTGTGCGTTAATTTTCTACACCAGTGGCGGGACCTACAGTTTAAAGTCGACTCCGAATGACAGATTTTATGAGAAGCTTTTCATGGCAATTTTTATTTTACTCTCAGAGTCTTTGCCATAAATCTGCTGAGAGGAAGTGGCCGAAGAAATATTTTTCGTTTTGATGGGACACGATACTACGATGGGATACTAGACCACGGCGACTTCTATTCCTGTGGGTAATGTGTTGGCTTATTAGGCGTAAGGGCGCGGTTCAATCCCAGGTCAGATATTAAAACGAAAATATGTAAGTATTTCTTGGGTGACTTCATTTCAGAAGATTTTTGGCAAAAATTGCCATGATTGCGGAGTTGTCTTTAAACTGTAGGTCCTGCCACTCGTGTATAAAATTAATGCACACAACATAAGTGGTGTGAGAAGCTAGGTCGTAATCCTAACTGAAGGGTTTTGTAATGACCAGTTATGTACGTTTATGTAAATTCATGCCTCATATGGAACAGAATACATTCAATGTCCTGAAACGAACTGCTTGAGTAAATGTTCTCCGGGGATTATTACCCAATAACATCATAGTCCCTATCTAATATGGTAGGTAGGTAGAAGTGGATCCGATGAGCGGATACACTTAGGCCACATACAGGTCCATTGTGATACCACAGTTTCATTCTCTCCCCTATTTCAGGAACCACTTGGAGCTTCCGATGAAGCGACTCAGACTGCCAATATCCATGCATGACAGTTCATCTAGGTCTTTCATGTAGTAGGCACCCAGGGGTTTCTTATCTAATATGATTAGAATGAATTATTTTTATTTGTTTTAAAAATATTCTAAACTAGCGTTACACTGTGCAGCAGGAGTTTATCTTGCTTTATGTAGCTTGAAGAGAAAACAGATGTACGAGTATTTTGGATTTAAAGTTTTTATAACCCTTCAGTGCACATGCAAACACAAATAAACAACAATAATACATACAATAACAACAAAATATCTATTCTATTCACACATGTACAAACATATGAACACATACATACTCATTTAAATGATTGTTTTAATACTAATGGCCGGTCGCATTACTGTGTAAGTGTAGAGCACAGATTCATTATGTAGTAAAACAATTTGTTGTTGTTTTTGTTGTTGTTTATATAGACAAGAATTTATTAATGTATGAGAGAGAGAAGAGAGAGCAAGAGAGAGTACATGTAAGTGTGCAAGTGTATAGATTTATGTAAGATAGCAAAGTAAGTACTCTAGTATTTGTATAATCCTGTCCAATGCTGCTGGCCTGTAAGGAGTGTTATTTGTGCAATTTGTATGCTTGAAAGCGTTTTACGACTTTCTTTAAAACTTTCTTATAAACTATACATACACACACATGTACACATACATACACATTGCTGCTCTCTTGCTCTCCTGTTGTGTACAATGCAACCCAAGATGCCCAAAAACTATTTTCTATACGAACCATACATGTGTGTGTGTGCATGGATGTTTGATAGTAATTTCATAGTAAAGCCGTGTCAAACTACAAACAAGTATTTATTGTTTCTTGTGTCCTTATAAACATCTTAAAAGAGAGAGAGAAGAGACAGGGAGAGAGAGAATGGAAAGCCATTATCTCGGTTTTAAGTTGTAAGGAATTTTCAATTTTCTAACAAATCGTGTTTCCTTAGTGTCCTAAAGGTTTTTGTGGTTTTCATTTCTAGTTCATAGAATTTATATGCACACATACATATGAATGTGTATGAGTGTATGGGTATGTGTGAGGTATATGTATGTGAGTGTCTTAAAGGTTATAGTCAAATTGTTGACCGCTTTCATCTTGAACCAATTGAAATCCGATTACATGACCAAAACACGCACTTTCAACCATTTGTACTATGTCCGTCTCTCGTTCTACGCCTGAGTACTTCTATCTTAGGAGAGGTCATTCCATTTTAAAAACGTGCGTCTGTTTTAATTTTAATTTTAGCATCAGTTTGACTTTATTTTTGGATTTCTTTTACGAACAATGGTTTTATTTGTCAAAAAAGTTTCTTATAGGTTTGCAGCAAAGTGTGGGAGTTTCATTTGGTTTGTTTTGTTTTCTTTCATTTAAAATAACGTGAGTCTAAAAAGATTTCTATTTAATTTATTAAAGTCCTGAAGCCAATGATTTTTGCAAAAGGATTTCTTATTATGGAAGGAGACTTACACGATATGAGTTAAATTAAATTTGTTATATTGGCCTTAGCAATGGGAAAATTTCCTTTAAATCAATGGAATGTGGAATGCAAATTAAAATTTTTTTTTTAAATTTTTCAAACCAATTCTTGTAATTTAAGTGCTCACTGGTTAAACCTAAAGTTGTTCGTTCAAAGTACACTGTAAACGAAAAACTAACCTGTCTCAGATTTTGCCCGTAGAACACATGTTACGTGCATTGCCGAAATCGTTAATTAATTTGCCCTAATAATCATCTTAAGTATATTTGCGTAATGCTCCAGATAATGCAGTTGTAGCTTAGTATACTATATAAGGGGTGTTTTTTATAGAGCTATAGAACTTTAAGTTGGCAATACTTTTCAAGATGGCGACCGATTTAACAACTGTCAAGTGGTTTATTCTCAGTTTGGTTTGGCAATTCATCATGAACAGACTCACGCCCAGAGACCTGCGCCGAGCAAATTTGACGGCGGCGGCGGCTAAAAGTGAAAAGTTTCGGCGGCGGCTTTAAGTCGGCTGTCAGCCGAAATATGATAGAGTTTCGGCGGCGCCTTTTATTATGTCTGCTGTGATCCGAAATGACATAAATAAAATGGCCCTGGTTGCTCCACTATGTTAAAGGGCCTTTAGATCTTTGCAGCACATTTGCACAAGCAGACGTGCGTTAGTATATTTTTCGGAATCTGCATTTTTAAAACTTCCTGACAATATGGATTTTGTTTTGGCATTCGAATTTTACAAATTTTTTGATTTTACGTCAATACCATGAGCACGTAAATGGTTACAGAGGTTTGATGTCGACGTAGAAACTCCAAACCTGAAATTATTTCGCATTTTATAACACTTACAAAACAATTATCAGAAATAAATATTCAAAATAAAATTTTCCAAAAAATTTAGCTGAAAGCTAATTGAAATTGGAGTTACAATTTTGTTTTGTTTAATTTTCGTTAAATTTAAATCCTGGATAGAAATAATATATGTATGTACCTACCCCTTCAAACGCATGGGAGACTTATCAAAGCAAACTTTACACATATGATCATTTTTAGCACAGGTTTATTTCCAATAACCATTTATCCAAAATAGTGCCAAACTATGGACCCTGCTGAAGATTTTTTTGTTTAAAAGGATTTGGGTTGTTTCTTTAATTTTTGTTTTAGTGGCTAGTATTTTTTCGTATTCGTTTATGTCATTGTCAATACCATTAAAAATAGCAAGTCGTCATCGGAATCAGATGAATTTAACTCATTTAAATTATTATTTAAATTTTGAAAGAAATTTGTAATTTTTTGGTTCTCCATTATAATTTTTTGTCTTTTAAAAAATTTAACGTAAAGTTAAAACTGTTACCACATTCACCAAAAACAAGAAAGGGTGTTCAAAATCACTATATCAAAAAATTAAAATTTTTTCTATTAACATTTCACAAGATGAACAAAAAAACTTTTTTAATGTGTTTAAGTCAAGTAAAATAATAATATATAAATATCATATTTTATATATAATTAAAATTTATTGTATGCAGTATTAAAAACACGCCTGAACAACGCTTGCAAAAAGTGCAATTTTATTTCGAAAATAATGGTTCTGTGCGGAAAACGTATCGCGCACTACGTCCGTTTTTTCGTCGACAAGATCGTCCATCAGACCAGTTAATTCGATTATCCATGGAATGTTTTGGCACCACGTTTACTCTTATTAATAACTCGCATCCCCAGAAGAAGCTATTGCTGCTGTAGAGCGTCGCATTGAGGAAGACCCAAATTAGTCCATCCGCCATCGAGCACAGGAATTGGATCTGTGTCCATCCACTTTATGGAAGATTTTGCGGAAGGATCTTGGTTTGCGTGCTTACAAAATCGAACTCGTGCAAGAATTGGAGCCAAACGATCATCAAATAAGGCGTAGATTCGTCGAATGGGTCCTGTTGTTCCCGATTTTCATAAGCGAATTTTGTTTAGCGAAAAAGCGCACTTCTGGTTGAATGGCTACGTCAACAAACAAAACTGCCACATTTGGAGTGAAGGTAATCCTCAAGTGTATGTGGTGCTCTTTATGGGCTGGTGGAATCATTGGTCCATACTTTTTCAAAAACAATGGTGGCCAGAACGTTACAATCAATGGTGATGGGTATAGAGCCATGATTACTAACTTTTTCATCCCTGAATTGAATACGCATGATGTCCAGGAGATGTGGTTTCAACAAGACGGCGCAACATGTCACACAGCTCGTACCACAATAGATTTATTTAAAGACACGTTTGGTGACCGCCTAATTTCACGTTTTGGACCTATGATTTAACACTGCTAGACTATTTTCTGTGGGGCTATGTAAAGTCATTGGTCTATGCGGTAAATCCACAAACGCTTGATCATTTGGAAAACAACATTCGCCGTGTTATTGCCGATATGCGGCCACAAATGTTGGGAAAAGTCATCGAAAATTGGACGTCCAGATTGGACTACATCCGCACCAGCCGTGGCCGTCATATGCCGGAAATCATATTTAAAATGTAATGCCACAAGATTATCTTTCAGATAAATAAAATTCATGTCAATCGAATAATCCATCGTTGTTTTATTGCAACTTACAGTTCTATTCCTCTATAAAAAAACTCCCTATATTTTAAGTAACAATTTTCGATTTCACATTGAATGTTGTTAAATTGCCGACATTCCCTTTTTGTATCCAAGTATGGGATACAAATGCTATCTTCATATTTAAATAAAACAAATTGTGTATGAGATATTATGGAAATTTGTTATTCCTTGAAAAGGGCCTAATAATATCATTATGTATGGAATAGAAATTCGTTGAAATATCGGCCACAGTTTGTCAAGGTAGAGAGCATTTGTAATTTTCAATTTTCCAATAGTCTGGCATATAAGTCACGCTGAATTTCATCGATTTATTGGGTTACGTTGGCATTGACAACCGCTCTGGCTTGCGGCATACACCTGAGGCTGAAAAAAACCAAACCTTTTAAACACTAACGTATGATTTCGGTGACCAGTTTACATCACCTCTACGAGAATGGTAATGGCTAGTGCAGGATACCTGTAAGTCCTGTCAAAAATGCATATCATTTGCGTCCAGTTCATAAAATTTAATCATAGCATGGTCACCTCTTTCTCAAAGAAATATAAATCAATTAAGCCGCCAGTGGAAAATCCATTCTGAGTGGTGCGTCCTAGCAAGTTTTCAGGATTATTGGATTTGTTTAAATCCCATGTCGTTTGGTGTCTTCCTAAAGTCAACAATTTTGTTTGTTAACCCAGCCAGTCATCGAAAAATGGGCCATATTGTTAAAAACGATTTTTTCTATAAAAATTAAGGGCAACTGCTTAGAACTCATTGCATGGTTTGTTCAACAAAACTGTCAAAGTTCTAACATATCTGTTGTGTCATATTGCATTAAAAACCGTGGATACTATGTAATAGGTGAGTACTATGGTATCTGCCGTAGTCTAGTGAGTGTGTGGGGTTATTAGATATGAAGCCAAGCGACAGAAATCTCTAGCAAAACGAAATATTAAAAAATATTTTTTCGGCTATTTCCTCTCAGCAGATTTCTGACAATAAAACTCTGACAGTAAAAGAAAATGACATGAAAAGTTTGTAAAAAATCTATTGTTCAGAGTGGATTTTAAACACCACTTGTGTATAAAAATTACACAGACAGCATAAGTGATGTGAAAAGCTAAGTCGGAGTCCTAAATGAA
>CM025790.1:19338331-19355508 GCA_014635995.1 Sarcophaga peregrina
ACGGGCGCCGGAAGTCTTTTTTCCTACCATTTTTTTTCATTCTCTCTCACCTCACTTTATCTTAAGCTTCAACGTCATCATTTTGGGGCTTTTTTCGTAAATTTCATTCTTTTTGTCCATTTCCCATAACATTACCAAGTGTTTGTTGTTGGCATTTCTTTTAAGGCTTAAACCTAACCTTTTTTCTCTGTGTTGTATTCCTCTAACGAGTTATTACCAAGAAATTATAAATTTATTGGGCTCAACAACAACAAAAATAAGAAATTTTACCATCAAGTGATTGCGAACAATAAATTACAAACAATTTTATTATAAGCCTTAAGCGTTAATTTTCATTTTATTTTGAAATTTTTCATTCTATTTTCCATTTTCTTAAATGAAAATTTCAATAAATTCTGCAACCAAATGGAATTATTAATTGAAACCATTGAAGAAAAAAAAATATTCTCAGGAAAGGAACAATAATTGGTGGCTGTCTGATGGAAAAAGTAAAGGGCACATGAAAATATACGATATGGAAGCAGAAATTGGAATAATTGGAGTGCTATACAGCTAACAGAGATATCTGGAGTCGAATTATTTAGCTACCGTGTTTCAATACTTACTCCGAACATCGATTCGAATTCTTTGGCTATTTTTCAAAACTGTTTGATAAACTGTTTGCGCATATTTTACTGTTGAAATCAAAAATCCTTCTTAGAGCCGCTGAAGCTAGAGCTTTACATTGTTTACTGGTGTTATTTTTTTGCCTTCCCTGCCTTTTAGATTGTACAGTCTTTGTAACTAAAATTAATATGGCGTTCAGAGATCAGCAACAACTATTCAAAATGATGAGTAGATTCAAATCATACTTATAATTTCTGATGCTTATACGCATTCATACTTATTTTAATATGAAACTCATACTACTCATACACAAAGTTAGAAGTACTCGTATTCACACTTAATAATACGCATGATGTTATTAAATTCAACTCGTCTCTACTAAACATTTATACGAAGCACAAAATGAGTATGATTCGCGTACGAGCCCTGCAATACTCACAAGAAGATTGTGTGTATGCTTTGCTTGCTGTCTTTGTCTTTTTTTTCTTCTTTGTTTGTATATGCAACAACAACAAAGGCTGTAAATTTTGATGAATGATTCGAGTCACTCGAATGACTTATAAGTATTATAAGAATTTTTCTAAATTTATGCATCAGAATGAGTAGGCGCATGAATCAAACACATTTCGAATGTTGTAAGTTTGATCTCAACGTTGTACTCATACTCATTGCTACTTACACTTATAAATCAATATTATAGCGAGTACAAATGAATCAGAATAGTTGAATTTCAAATCTGTTGATTCACTCATACTCAAAATTGCATGAGTGCTTATGAGTAGCGGAAAAACGATTCATTGCTGATCTCTGGTATGTATGCATTACTATTTGAAAAGAATTCCTAAGTGGAAGAAGATTTGACTCTTAAGTAAGGTAACCTCATGGAAAATATAGGCAAAGCATCTGTAAGTGGTATTGAATAGAGAACTGATCTAAAGGGCTTATTTACAGACCATTTCAAGTAACGTCAATTCTGCCATAATGGTGTGCACAAAACTTGCGGGAATATTGTGAAGGTGAAATCCAAGATTTTCGCATTGGATTAAAGGTATTCAAATAGATTAACTAATAAAATAAAAATAAATGATTTGAACCAAGACGGTCGGGGCAACATTAAGGATTTCGTGAGTAGCTTTTTTTGCACTGGATTTGTTCAATATAACTAGGACAAAAAGTATAGAAGTCGGGACATAGCACTATTCTCGGAAAGTCAGGCCTAAGCCTAGCACTTAGCTCGTATCAAGTTACCTTAGAGTGGATGTAAGATAGTATGGCGAAACTGTATCAGCTAGACAGGAGAAAGCAAGTCTCTTTAATATCAGGGTAATGAGCAGCTAGTTGTGCTTACTAGGACTTTCCATTTAAATAATGGGGCCAAAAAATTTCTTTTAAATGGGAACATCAATTAGGAACGGTATACATCATGAAAGAGAGAGTCAGCAAGATACGAAGACTCTTCTTAAGCCATTCGATTTTGAATCAATCTGAACTGTATAGTGGTATTAATACCGGAAGTGTTTTAAATTTTTAATCAGATTATCTACAAATAACCTAAAATAGTAACTCACCTTTTGAGAGGACATAAACTGAAATAACATTCGTACAGAATGGGAATTCTTTCAAGTACAATATGAATAACCATAGCGCAGACTTAAAAACTATTCGGAGGATTTCAGAAGGAAACAATACGAGGCTTATCACGTACTATGCGATGAGTTACACTTACTGACACTAGACAAAATGCCGAAAATTGTTAGAGAACTAAAGAAAAAATTTCCCGTGGAGACCTTGATAATGGACAGAGCAGGTTTCGGCATATACTCGTACATATATAAATTTGAGTTTCGTCCAAGTTCCCGGACCATTGCAATGTTTTCCAGGCGGAAGTGATAAATATTATTTCCTAAAATTTTCATTTACACAATCGGATTGTGATCAAGTCCTTCACGAAAAACACATCAACGTTCGTGTTCATTCATGAATGCCAAGGATTTCTCAGAAACATTTCATAGATTACTCTTATATACTAACGAACTAACCAGTGTCCCTAAATGATTCAAAATCTCTGACTTGTTGCAGGTCATAGGTGTTCCGATTGCTTGATTCAAAGTGGGTATTCCTCCATAATTTCACAGAGAGACTCAATACCGTTGACGGCATGAGGCTAAGTGCTTTATTCTGCTCTCTCATAAGCACTCATGCAATTTTAAGAATAAGTGAATCCACAGAATTTAAATTCAACTACTCTGATTCATACGAACTCGCTACAACATTGCTTTATAAGTATAAGTAGCAATAAGTATGAGTACAAAGTTGTTATCAAACTCATAACATTCGAAACAAGTTTGATTCATACGCCTACTCATTGTGACTCATAAAGTTCGAAAAATAATTATAATACTTAGAAGTAATTCGAGTGATTCGAATCATTCATTAAAATTTACAGATTTTTTGTTGTTGCATATACAAACAAAGAAGAAAGGAAAGACAAAAACAACAAGCAAAGCATACCCACAATCTTCTTGTGAATATTGCAGTGCTCGTAAGCGAATCATAGTTATTTTGTGATTCGTGTAAATGTTAAGTAGAGACGAGTCGAAGTCAATAACATCATGGGTATTGTTAAGTATGAATACGACGAGTAGTTCCAACTTTAAGTATGAGTAGTATGAGTATCATATTAAAATAAGTATGAATGCGTATAAATATTAGAAATTATAAGTATGACTCGAATCTACTTATCGTTTGAATAGTCGTTGTTGATCTCTGGTATTGATATGGATACTTTAGAGTACTGCTTCCAACTTCTTTTTGCTGCACATTTTCTCCCAGGAATTCTCTCGAATGGCCTCATGTGACAGTGCCTGGTTGCTTTGGCAAAATCAAGATCTATTTAAGATTTAGAACGAAAGGGTTCCGTTAAGGGTTAACATGTGATGTAAATGGAATCTAATTCTACAAGGAGAGCCCTCCATTTAAGTCAACATAATGAAATTTGTTTCGTTTTCTCTATTCATTCTTTAAATTTCTTAAGTTTCACTTTTTAAAGATTCCCAAAATTCAAATGAATTAATCGCATTCATTTGTTAAAATGAATACGCGTATATGAATTACGAAAGTCATGTTGTGGCATCTCATCTCATCTCATCTCATCTTAAAGCTAATTTAATGGGATCCCATCTGTTTGGCAACATGTTAAAAACATTTAAGCAAACATTATGCTTAAAAACAAGATACAATATCTACGCTTTCTTCTCATTTTTAAAATAATTTTCAGTTTTTTTTTCATCTTCATTCTTCTTCTATATTCATTGGCTTTGCCAAGGAAAACATTTTCTTGAAACAAAAAAAAGAGAGAGAGTGAGCAAGAGAAACAAGTGGCAAGATGATGGTGTTGTTTTGTGGTAAAATTTTAAATCTTTTTGAAAATTTTTCATCATTTATCATTTCATCGAAAACATCAAACTGATGACTGACATTGAGCGTCTGTGGTAAGACAGCACTCCACTCCACTCCTCCTCCTAACAGGTTCACAAAAAAAAAAGAAAAATTGTTGGGCACGCAAACGGCGTTTAACGCACACGTACGATAAATGCCTGCGCTTGAATGAAGGCAGAGTGGGTAAATGAATGAATGAGTAAGTGAATGAATGAATGAATGAAAAGTCCAAATTTGTGGCTTTTGTCACAATTCGCCAAGGAATTGCTTGCTTTTCATAATGAATGACTTTGTTGGGCTGGCATAGCTGGTTGGGTACCAGTGCATGGGCTTAAGTTTACATTCACGATATAAATTACGCTGCCACTTAAGTGGGATTTTTTTTAAAGATTTTTATCGCCTTCAAGTCGATTTATGGTGTTTTGTTTAAAGCAACAAATATAATCTCGTGTTGTTGTTTCTTTTCTTTTCATTTTTTTTTATTATTTTTTGCCATTTTTGCCTGATCATTTAATGTTTCAATTGCTAGGTTGTCGTTTTTTTATCTATTTCCCCCTGCCCCCCATTCCTAAAGGAAGGTAACCAAAGAGCAGCATTTAAAATGAAAAATATGGCAATTCATTTACTTGAAATTATCGCAACAGGATATCCTGTCTCACTCTCTTTCTCTTAATATTTCCCGTGGCCTTTCCTTTCCTTTGCATTTGTGTTTTTGTTTACATTGGAGTACCACAGTAATAGGACATTTCCTTAACCGTGTAAATCCTACTGTTGATATCATTTGTTGTTGTTCGTTCCTGTTGGTGTATGATTAAATACGAAAATTTGATTAATCTTCCTGAGATAACCTTTAAATTATGCCGAGCTTGTGTATTTTCTTAGTATTTTCAAGTGAAAATATGAATTTAAGCTGCTGTAATGGTGTTCAGACACAAATTGCTTTTAAAATGAATTGCAGAAATGAATTATTTTTATCGCTCGGTGTACAGCAGTAGGGAGGAGGTACAGGAGCATGACTCGCTTAATGAGTTCAAGTGTATTTAATGATCTTAAGGTTGCATAAGCATATGGTTTCGTTTTCTAAATGAAGGCAGTTATGGGAGATTTGATAAAACACTCTGGATTTGTTATAAAAATCTTTAGAAATCCTTCTTTCTTCCACAATATGACTTAGATTCACAACCCCGCCGAGACCTACAGTTTTATGTGGATTCTGAACGATTTTAGAATAACTTTTCATGGCAATTTTTTCTATACTCCCAGAGTTTTTGATAGAAATCTGATGGGAGGAAGTTACCGAACAAATAGTTTTTATAATTCGTTTTATTGGATTTGTCTGATCTAAGGTTTGAATCCTGGCCTCACATCTAACGCCACGCCAAAACATTATCTACTAGACTACGGCAACTGTACTCTGGGTATCATTGTAAGGAAAAGTTAATCCGTGAGCTAAAATTTCATAAAGTAATTGACTGCGGACGCGGGAATGAGGTTGAACGCCACAAGAGCATAATAGTAAAGGAGCTATGATCGTAATAAAACTCTTGGGTATAGTTGATTTGGAGATTACACAATATCAGAACCTGCTTTCTATTCTGTCTTTACAGCAAGGATACCATGTATAACTTTTTAAACACAGTCTTGCAAGTATACTCTAATGGATCAAAATCATGTGCCAAAATCGGGTGTGAAATCTTTGCAAAACGACTGAATCCTAGATTATCTTTAGCATTGCCCAGGTGGAATAATGGCTACAAAGAATACTGCCGTGTGAATCCCTTATCAAAGGATATAGAATGGAGTTTTATGCATATTTATAGAGAGTAAGCCAGTACACCCATAAAAAAATTTGTCTCCTTACTTGTGATTGTTCAAGAAGATAGCGAGACATTCGATTATTGCCCTTATGTGGGTTTCTGGACACAGAAACTTTAAAGTTAATATCAAAGCCTTGCAAAGGCTGGTGTCATGTAAAATTCAAATGAAATCACACGTGAGATTGACACTCCTCTACAAAAGGCTAAGCACTCGTTACATATTTAAGAAGGAAAAATGGATTAAAGAAGTCGCAATAGTTTAGTAGGTAGTGTGTTGGCTTATTAGATGCGCGGGAACGGTTTAAGCCTTAGAGCAGACATTACAAACTAAACTAAATATGAAAAAATATTTCTGCGGCGTCTTCCTCTTAGCAGATTTCAGGCAATAACATTGAGTGTGAAATAAAATTGTCATGACATGTTTCTCTAAAAATCTTTCGTTCGGAATCGACTTTAAACTGGGATCACTTATGCATAAAGATTTACAAATACAACATAGGTGGTGTGAGAAGTTAGGTCGTAATCCTAAATGAAAGGTTGTAAGGATCAATCATGTATGTTTATGGATTAAGGAATTCATTTGTAAACATGCCGAACAATATTTTGAGTTAAACGATACACTACGAAGAAGAAGCTACAGAACATTTTCTAAGCCATCGTCTGCCACTTGGAAACTTACTTGTTTAATTGGTTATTACAAGCCTTTAGTTAAGTTTACTACCTAGCTTCTCAAGCAAACCATGTTGTGTATGTGTTAATATAACGAACAAAAAATTTAAAAAATTTTTCTTCGGCGATTACTTGTCAGCAGTCTTTTGGCAAAAATCTCTGAAAGTAAATCAAATTGCCATGAAAACTTTCTCAAAAATTCGTAGTGTTCGTGGTTCTAAAACCAGCACAGGCAAGCTATGGAAAAATATTTATTTCGGAGACTTCTTCTTAGCAAATTTCTGGCAAATCTGTTGTTCGAAGTCGAATTTAAACTGTAAGTCCCGCCACTTATGAAAAAATTAACACACACAATAAAAGTGGTGTGAGAAACTAGGTCAATAATCCTGAGTAAAGGATTGTAATGACCAATTATGTATGTATGTATGTAATTTAAGTATATTTACAGAGAGTAAAGCAGTCATTTCACCCAGAAAAAGTTCATAGATTCTCCAAGAATGCTGGTTGTATTTGCAGAAGATAGCAGGGTTGCAGAACACATAGGCTTTAAGGATAACACCATGTAAAATTCAATTGGACTAATACGTGAGATTGGCATTCTCTATTGAGAGCCAAATGCTCTTCACTTATTTGCGAAGGAAAAATGGAGTAAGAAAGTAACCATGGTCTGGTAGGTGGTGTGTTGACTTATTAGAGCTATAGGCACGATACGATGTAAGACATTTCAAATGCAACGAAATATAAAGAAATATTTCATTGGCGTCTTCCTCTTAGCAGTTTTCTGGCAAAAGCTCTAAAAGCTTCTCACAAATCTGTCGTTTAGAATCGATTTGAGGCTATGGATCCCACCAGTCAAATATGAGATAAACACGCACAGCATAAGTGGTGTGAGAAGCTATATTGTAATCTTGACCGGAGTGGATTAAGGCATCCACTTGCAGAGAGACCAGTCGGACTTGACCGTATATGGAAATATGAACAGCAATATTTTGTGTTAAACCTGATTAGATTCGATCATATGGAACTCACAGCAGTTATAACGCCAGTTATACTGGTCTTTGGATACCTTACTACGAACTCTGCAGAAGCTGTAAGTACAAGAGCACACAGGAAATTTTCAATGTTATTCACTGACACTTGGGAACGTAACTTTCCTATTCAGGTAATTGGTGAGGACAAATCTATAGTCAGGTTTCCCACCTATCTGCCTACAGAAATTAATTTCGTACTGGTTTGAGACTTGGCTATTACTTTTGTCCATGCCCATGCCTGATGTGATACTGCAAGTAAATTAGATCTTCAGTTACTTGTGGTATTCAGATACTTTAAGTGTCTTCTGCATTGGTAATTAATTCCTGGTGTCCATAGAGATAATATTGAAAATAGTCGTATTTAAGTTTAGCTCCTAAACAAAAATCAGTTGTTCTGGTAATGTTTCAAAACTGAAACCTGCTTTAGGTAGGCTTGAACTAGGCTTTGAAATCGGATAAGATTGTCTTTAATTGTCTTAAATTTGTCATTATTTTTAAATAAATTTCTCTGCATATTCCTTTAATGTTCGGGCACTTCAATTTCAATTGTTTTTTGATTAATTTTGTGAGAATAAATTTGATTTGTATTCCTGTGGCTTACCTTCTGGCAACAGCATTCATATTTTATGCCACCACCATACTCGGTCATTTGGTTTTGCCAGCAAAGCAAGAGTAGGAAGTCTCGTCTTGTTTCACTGTACAGTTGTTGTGCAGTTGTACAGTTGTATTGCGGTAAAAAGGAAATATTTTTGTACACAAAATATGGTATTCCATGGAATAGATTGTGTGGCTAACCGAAACAATTAAGGAAATTCGCATAAATGCGGAAAGAAGGTACATTCTACAGAGAGAGAGAGAGAAAGAGAGAGAGAGATAGAGGATATAACAAAATTACTGAAACAGAAAGAGAGACAGAGAGAGAAAGAGGGACAGTTTTAGTTTCATAAACCCAAATTTCATAGTTTTGTAGTTGGTGTTGCAAGGTAAACTCGGTTGCATATTCCAGAAACTATTGCTGCTTCATTCTGCTTTGCTGTTTCTTGTTGGAGTAAATGTATGGCAATTAGAAATTTGAAAATAATTTTTGGGGCTATAACAGCAGACAGAGAGACAGACAGACAGTTGTAAACAGGCTGACAGAAGGACTGATAATTTTGATTTAAACAATTTTCGAGAAAATTTCTTTCTCTTTCCTAAAGACTGAAAGGGAATGCAGGAGCTTGTATATACTGCTGTTGCTTGTTGGTCGTAAATAATTTTTTTTTGAACATTTTCTAGTTGCTGTTGCTGCAGCTTTTACTGCTGCTGCTGCTGCTGTTACTAATGATGACGGTGATGCCTGCAACTGCTGTTGTCTCAAGACTGTTTTCAAATCTATTTTGATGATGAAATAAAATGGCATGGTCATGTAGCACAGTTCCTTAGATTTGCTGTTATTTTGGGTTGTTTTATTTTATTTTTGCAATTGTTGTTGTTGTTGTTTTTGTTCTTATTACTGTTTTTGGTCTTTTTATTTTATTTTTTATTTTCAAATTGAAAATAATTGAAAATACGTGTCCGGACTGCCAACACAAGATATGCAATGACAGTGTCAACGTTATTATATTTGATTATATTCTGTTTTGTTATTAATTTTTAGAAAATTATATTTCGAGATGAAAATTTCAATTAAATATTAAATTAAAATCTTGTACTATATCTTACACATACATACATATATAATTAGTCATTACAACTCTTCAATCAGGATTACGATCGAGTTTCTTATACCACTTATATTGGGTGTGCTTATTTTATACATGAGCGGCGGGATCTGTAGTTTAAAATCGATTCCGGATGACAGAAAACTTCTTTACCCTGAGAGTTTTTAACAGAAATATTTTTTCATATTTTCGTTTTGATGTCTGGCCTGGAGTTTGAACCTTACGTCTTATAAACCAACACAGTACCTACTAGGCTATGCCGATTTAAGATACTGTTTCTTATCCGTCCTAATTGGGCTTAAACTTGTTTAAATAATGCTGTGTTTAAGAGGAATTAAATCCATTTAAATTGAAAACTATGGTCCAATGTGTTACTAAATATTGAGAACCAATAATTTGAAAAAACTCCGTAGTCTGGTAGTCAGTGGGTTGACTTATTAGACGAGAGGCCGTTGTTCAAACTCCTGGTCAGATTAAAACGAAATGTAAAAAAATATTTCTTTGGTAACTTCCTCTCAGCTTACAGCCTTCTGCCAAAAAATGCAATTAAGCCGTTCAGAGAGCATCTATCTGTGAAACTTTTTTAATGCTCACAGTGGAAATGAATAATTGCCTCTCCTTTTTCTAATTTCCTCACCATGATATGCAAGAAATTTATTGCCCTCTCCTAAGAACATTTATGAGATAATGATCAGTAATTTTTCGTAGGTTGAAAGTGGGAACTCTGGCCAAATTTAACGACTAAAAAGGTCTACAATGTTGGGTTTCCTATTCTTTTTAGCAATGAATAACTTTCGTTAGGTATGTCAACATACTCTAGTAGATAGAATATTGGCCTATTAGACGCTAACCCACAAATATCTCGAACAAAACAAAATATGAAAAAAAATCCTCTAAGCATTCTTCCCACAAAAACTCTGAGATTAAAAGAAAAATTGAAAGGAAAAGTTTCCCAAAAATCTGCCTTTCGAAGTCGACGTTAAAATGCTGGTATTACCGCTCATGGATGAAATTAACACACGCTCAGTATAGATAGTGATAGGTTGTAATACTGAATAAAGGGTTGTAATAGCCAATGAAGTAAAAGTAACTTCCATGCCTTGCAATCTGTCCAGTATTGAAAGACAATCAAGGGACTCTATTAATAATAATTAATATCCCTATAGTAACTTAGTGTCTTCCTTAGCGTAAAAGTGGCATAAAAATAATTTGCAATTTCGTTAAGAAATGAATATGGAAATCCGGTAAACATCACTAAGTCCTCTAAAGCCAAGTACTCATTAAGACCTTAGCCAGTTGACAGGTGTTTAAATTGTAAATTATTCTGTCAAATTGCAGTTCTTAGTATGACACAAATTTGTTTGCTTTTCATTTCATGACTGACATTTCTGAAGAATTCAATTTGAAGACAGGCATCATGGGAAGAGCCCACTAGAAATGAATCATTATTGAAATGCATGGCGAAGACATGTATGTTCGGTTAATACAATCGCTTTGATACAACGTGAGATAGAGGTTATGCATCCGATTATGGCTAAGTGGTTAAAAATTCGAAATTAAACTGGGTTGTCCAAAACTACTTTTAAAATGTCTGGGTTGTAGGTATTATTTTCTTCACTTATCAATCTAGAGGAGTACTATTTTGAAAAAATATGATCTTAAAGGCCTGTAGATTTTGAAAATTAATTTAAAAAAATGATAGAAATTCCAAGAAAATAAATCATGACCCCACTTATATTCGGTTGTGATGTTTTGTGGAAAATCATATCAGAATTGTACTCCGGTTAGCTGATTTGGGTTTCCCCTCTTTTTAAATTAGAAGGCAATGAAGAAAGAATAGAAATTTACATATATATACATACAAAGGGTCCGCCAAATAACTTTTTTTTTTGGAAAAATGCTTTAAAAAAAGAACTACTGAATATTTTCTTAAATTCCTTTTTTATTTGAAAGTACAATCCTTCCGGTTAATAATGGAAAATAATTTCATTCAAATAGCTGCCTCGGCTAGCCATATAGTAGCCTACACGATCGGTCCAATTTTAATAATTAAGCACATTATCGATTGTGCGCTGCTGTATTTCACCAATGGCTTTACGAATATTGTGCTTTAAAGCGTCAATTGTCTCTGGCTTGTCGGCGTAACACTTACCTTTGACAAATAATAGTTCAAGATGGACAAACGTAATCAGCTCTGCGACTGATAATGCGATCTTCAAAAATAGGGCGCAAAATATCGAATGTAGCTTCGGCTGTGTGGCATGTAGCGCCCTCCTGTTGAAAAAAAAATGTTGCCAATATCCTCCTCTTCAATTTTTGTGAGCAAAAATTCATTCAACATGGCCCGATAACGATCGCCATTGACTGTAACGACCAGTCCCTACTCATTTTCAAAGAAAAATGGCCCAATTATGCATCAAGGACCAAAATCCGCACCAAACAGGGACTCGTTTTGGGTGCGTCGGCTCTTCAATGTATGCGTGCAGGTTTTCTATGCCCCAAATGCGACGATTTTGCTTGTTTACATACCCGCCAAGATCAAAATGAGCTTCATCTGAAAAGATGTTTTTTTTGCCAAAATCGGCATCTTCTGTAAGTCACAGGCCGACTTAGCGAAGCGAAAACACGTATACATTAGAGCGACTCACCAAAAAAAGTGCTCGATGTACCCTCCTAAAACTGAACCTTGGACTTTTTTAAGACAACATTTCAAATATTTCGGCTCGAGATTCGACCTCTCGTGAGCTGGACCATTTTGAAAAATGGTCTATTTTTGAATATTTTGTTAATTTGTGGATCTGTTTCTTTATCAACTAATACAATATCTATATCATAAGAAAGGTTTTTTAAGGCGCGTCCAACAGTGTATACAATTTGTCCAAGGACGATCATTCATGTCCGTTTTTTAAGGATATTCTGTAAAAAAAAATGGTTTTTGAATTTTTTGTTCGGGGTTCTTCGTAATAGAAATGCCAAATTAACATATTTTAATCTTTAGACGATTTAATGAAAAACGGGTCTCAGCTTTTTTTGAAATTCGCGCAATTTCGTGTTTCGAAAAAAATGCAATGGAGTGGCAACCCTTCCTTGTAAATGGGTCAATTGGGTATCAAATTTTTTCTTTTGCCAGGTACATCATCTTTATATGTAAATAATTTAGATTTTTGCAAATTAGATGCATTTTACAGGGTGCTCTAGAATGTATAAAAATGCAATTTTGTGGTAACTCTAATTTGATAGCGAAATTAGTTTCTAGAAGATGTATGGATTTAGACAGGACTAAATAAAGAAAAAAAGAAATGATCCATGACTTTTTGGCGGCATATTTGTTTCCCAATTTAAAAAATGTTATAGTATTTTATTGTTTTTACTTACAAAACTACAACCTACAACTACTACAAAACGCGAACTACCTCGAATTTCAAAAAAAGCTGAGACCCGTATTTAATTAAATCGTCTAAAGATTAAAATATGTTAATTTGGTATTTTTATTACAAACAACTCCGAACAAAAAATTCAAAAACCATTTTCTTTTACAGAATATCCTTAAAAAAAGGACATGGATGATCGTCCTGGGACAAATTGTATACACTGTTGGACGCGCCTTAAAAAAACCTTTCTTATGATAAAGATATTGTATTAGTTGATAAAGAAACAGATCCACAAATTAACAAAATATTCAAAAATAGACCATTTTTCAAAATGGTCCAGCTCACGAGAGGTCGAATCTCGAGCCGAAATATTTGAAATGTTGTCTTAAAAAAGTCCAAGGTTCATTTTTAGAGGGGTACATCGAGTACGAATTTCGCTTCCATACAACTTGAGTCGCTCTAGTATACATAACCATATTCGTTTAGCGGCAGGATAAAACTAATTATCAGTCAAATCAGACATGAGCTAAGTGTTACCTTTCACGAAATAAGTACTAGTTGAAAAAAAAAACCTTAGATGGCGGGACCCGATATTTGTTTATATTTCGTGTAGTTCGAGATAGGTGACATGGCCTGACGTCTAATAAGTCAGCGTAATGTCTCTCAAATAACGGCGACTACAGCAGTTCAAAGTCATCAGAATTGACGAAATGACAATAAGAAAGAACGATATTTTTAAGAGAGATTATTAATAAGCTAAGCTTCGTTTGTGAAAAAGCCTAATTAGGAACTTAGTTACGCCTATAATTATAATACTCATAATCAAGTTAAAATTCAATATTTAGACCTCAGTTTTAATAGAAGTTCTACCCTTTCCACCAATACTTACTCTCAAAAACGACCACCAGACTAACAAAATCACCCTCTAATCCAGCGATTATTGTGATTTTTATTTACAGACCATAAGCGACTGCTATAAAGATATAACAAAAAATAATTCTTTCAAATGCTTTAATTCCATTTTACTAATTAAAACTCACAAGAAAATAACAACAACAACAACAATAGTAACAGCAACAGCAAAAGACGGAAATGAAAGAAAATGCGAAAATATGCAAAGGAAATCACAGTCACTCGCAAACGGAAAAAAAAGAAGAAAAAAGAGTGGAAGGATAACAAAAAACAACGGCGAGAATCATTCACACTCAATGATTTGTTTCATTATTACTCACTCTCTGTTCCCTCTCTGTCCTCTCTCCACTCTCTGTTTGTTTGTCAGTCTGTCTGTTGTTGAATTGTCATTGTGAACTCTGGTACTCATTTTCATTAACAATAAAAATAAAAACAAAAGCAAAAGCGACATTTGCCGCGACACAACAGAACAACAACAACAACAGAAACAACGACAAAAATTAAAGCCAGTGGCCATTGAATTATTCTGAAAGGAGTGGGAGGGGTGAACAAATGAATTACGAAGCCAAAGAGAAGGGGAATGATTTAAAAGGAAAAAAAGAAGCTAATTGTTGTTGTTGTTGTCATTGTTTTCATACACACCAGATTTTAATTGCCAACAATTGTTGTACAACAACAACAACAACAACAACAAGCAACACAAACAATGAAAAAGATTTTCAAAAAACAAAAAGCCTCGCTAAACAACTCGCGTAATGGTGAATAGACAATACAAATGGACCGACACTACGTTTTAGGCTCAACTCAAAATATTTATGACAACGGCAACATAAACAACAACAACAATATAACAGTTTTTGGAAATTTGTCCTTAATTTCCTTATTGGAAAATGGAAATTTCACAATTTATAACAACAACCAGCAGCTGGCACTCTTAAGGACCTCCAACAACCAATTCAGGCAGGAGGCAAGAGGCTGAAGGCAGTAGTAGAAATTAATAAAAATAATTATGATTTCGATTTTTATGGCCTTATGAAAAACAAAAACAAAAAAAAAATATTTCATTAGCCTGGCGCTTATAACGAAAGGGTGTTTTGCTAGGATAAGCAACCCGCCTTAGTGTACATACTTGCGTTCATCCATCTCCGTCTTGTTGCCTAACGTTTATCGCCGAATGGTAGACGGTAGACGGATGGGCAAATTATTGTTGTAACGCCTTTAAGAAATCTTTATCGTTTAAATTATCATTTTGTCGCAGACCATAAAAATTAAAGCCAATAAAAATTTTAATAATTTATCTGTGGCAGGAATGTACATACACATACCCCGACCTTCCAACACCAACGTAATAAACAGTGACATTAAATGGGAGGTTTTGCTTAAGTAGTCTCCTAAAAGTACTTTAATATTAAAGTAAGTATCTAAACAGTTTGTGGGCAAGTCTTTAAATAATTTTAAATTTTGTAATGGCTGGGTTAGGTTAAATTGGCTGCTGCCTCACCGGGCATGGCTTACTTGGGTTCTGTAAAGTCCTGTTGTAACACCGATATTACCTAGCTCCTGGTTCGTATTTCTCAACCATCCCGAGAGATATGAAAGTTTGGATTTTTCTCATCTCGCTTTTGGCTTTCACGTTTTGCCACTAAATTCTGGGTATCCAAGAATTCTACTTCTATCGTCGTTGCAGGAAAGGTGAAAAAATATTCCCAGACTCCTGATTTAAGCATCCAGAGACCAATGTTCTGTTATCACTGAAATGATGTTTAGGTTCCCAAGCGCTGGACCATAATTAACTCTTCTTCATCATCATTGGTATTCCTAATCTCCTGGTCTGAATACCCAGGGGCTAGTATTCTGTTATCACTGCTCTGAAGTTCCTTAGATGGAATCTTGATAAGTTCATTATACAATTCTGTTCTGCATATATCCATACCGAGTCAGATTTGTCTGGTGTCTATACAAGTGGGTTCATTAACGCATCTTACCTTTGCCAATGAACTGTGTTTTTGTGAGACCATTTATTTGCCTATATGCAGAAGAGCGCCTATGTCACGTAGGAATTTATTGAATTTTCCGTAACGGCAATTTAAGCAAGTGCGTTAGCCTTGTAGTTAGCTTCGATGTCCTCATGTCCAGGAATCCAAAGGGTAAACGTCGAATGTCACGTTATATCCTCCAGAAATACTCGGCTTCTTGAAAAAATTTAGACGTCGGGTATACATTCTCTGGGGATCTAATGGCCACTATATTGCGTATAACTATGGTTGTATATATATCGTGCCAAAGAGCAAATAGTCGACAAGCATGTCCTTCTATTAGGTACAGTCTGATTGCAAATCTTCAGTCCATTTGATTCGACTGTATACCAGTACATTATCTGTTGTGTGCCCATCTCAGACATCTAGGAAACAACGAAATATAAAAAAAATACAGCGACTTTCTCTCAGCAGTCTTTTGGTGAAAACTCTTTCAAAAGATCTGTCGTTCGAAGTTGGCTTGAAACTGCAGGTCAAGCTACTTATGTGGGTGGTGTGAGAAGATAGGTTGTAGGTTTGGCTAAAGGGTTGTAATAATAATGAATTAAACAAGGTTAAGAATCGGCCAGTTTAACTTAGTGGTCACATACATACATAATAGGTTATTAGAACCCATCAGTCAGGATTATTGACCTAGTTTTTCACACCACTTATGTTGTGTGTCTTAATTTTATACATAAGTGGCGGAACCTGTAGTTTAAAGCCGACTCCGAACGACAGATTTTTTTTTGAGAAACTTCTCATGGCAATTTTATTTCTCTCAGAGTTTTTGCCAGAAATCTGCTGACAGGAAATCGCCGAAGAAATACTTTTTGTATTTTGTTTTGATGTCTGGGCTGGGGCTCGAACCCTGGCTTTACCTCTAATAAGCCCAATACACTACCTACGAGACTACTGCGACTTCTAGGGATATAATGGCCGCATATTGCCGGTAAATATGCGTATATCACCATACGATATATCATGTCAGTGAGTACCTAGCCATCCTATTAGGCCCTATCCCTAGCAAATATTCAGTCGATTAACGATTATGATTTAGCTGTAGTTCTAAAGGTTACCTGCTGTGTGTCCTACACTGACATCTTGACGACACTGACATCTTAACGAAACATGGCAGAAAACTTCCCGTTCGGCAACTTTCCTTTCGGCAGTCTTCTCTGTGAGTTAAATAAAATTGCAGCAAAAACTCTTACAAAAGATCTGTCGTTCGACGTTGACTTGCAACAGTAGGTCACGCCACTTATGTATTGAATTAACGCACATAATATGAGTGGTTTGAGAAGCTAGCAAGTTTGACTAGCTTAACCTAACTGCTAGGTCTTCTACTTCACTGCAGGAGTAAAAAATGTCACCCTAATTGAGGCCAATGGGAGCTCTATTTGTAGCTCACACAGAGGGTTTTCTGGGCTGGTAGTAATTCTTTTTCCTACAACCAGGGGCTTAAATAATGGAGATCTTAAAGTAATCAATGATTTCAGGGACAAACAGCCGATATTCATAGAATGGTTTGAAGATGGATATGAAATTCGAAAGGCATTTTATGGTAGCCTGACTGAATTTCTCGAAGAAATACCCGACAATCATAAATGGCGAT
>CM025790.1:22292894-22308230 GCA_014635995.1 Sarcophaga peregrina
GCTAGGTTAGATCGGAGTGGTGACTCTGACATCACAAAGCTCCTTGAAGCACGCATGGCGGCCCATGTCACGGGTAAACGCAGTTCCTGTACTAATCAAGTTTCCGCCAAATCATGAAAAAGGAAGATTACCAATAAATTTCTAAGCAAAGGATCAATCACTAAAGGTAGCCAGATATATTGGGAAGATAGGTTTGATAGCTGCATAACTAGTAATCTTTAGCCATTGATTAGAGGCGGCAAAACCGCTACTTATTTACTTAATAAGTCAAATTAATTGACAAACCTTTAGTCAGGACTACAACCTTCTTATTCTCACACCACCCATGCTGTTTGCGTCAATTTTATTAACGATTGTCATCACTTACAGTATCGAACGACCTCAAGTTTAAAGTCGACTACAAACGGCAAAGTTTTCATTGCAATTTCACTTCCAGAGCTTGTGCCAAAAGACTACGTAGGGAAAGCCATAAAAACAATTATTATTTTGCATTTTTTGCTTTGTTCGAGATGTCTGAGTTAACGTTTAAACCACAGGCTTGCGTTTAATAAGTAACAGGGTTGTTTGATACCCAGGCTTGATATGACAGAGTCAATGAGATTCTGTATTATACCAATGACCAAGTGGTGGTCAACTACCTTGGAATCCGTCTGGACCCTAGACTGACGTTCTGGACTCAGATACGATACGCTGCAACCAAGGCAGCTAAGGTAGCCTTACTGAGCGGGCTTTTGGTCAATATTGGTGGTCCTACACAGAGCAGACGCAGATTGATGATGGCAATAACGGACTCTATTTTGCTATACGGCAGTGAGGTCTGGGCAGAAGCATTAATGGTCGAATGTAGAAGGAAATTGTTAACATCGGTACAACGAACCGCTGCACTTAGAGTAGCATCGGCGTATAGGACTGTATCTAAGTCAGTAGTACTGGTAATTAGTGGTGTAATACCTATAGATCTACAGGCAAGCGAGCGGAAGAGAGTGTGGGAGGCTAAAAACGTGCACGGAGAGACAGTAAATGTCGATGACGCCAGAAAGCGAACCATACAACAATGGCAAGAGAAATGGAACACTGAGACAAGTGGCAGATGGACGGCAAAACTTCTTCCAGATATTACTCGCTGGATGGAGAGGAAATTTGGGGAGGTTAACTACTATCTGATACAATTGTTAACTGGACACGGCTATTTTTGTAAGTACCTGTTTAAAATGGGAAATATGACACGACCAAATTGCGTCTATGATGATGCGTCGATTAATGATGCGGAGATGGAGATTGGAAAGAAGGAATCTTGAGGCTAAAGTCGGCGCCTGTACTGTCGGAAATTTCTGCGGTGTGATTCTGAACAGCGAGGAAAATTGGAACAGCATTGTCAGCTACGCTGAAGTCTTTCTGAAAGCGAAGAAAATTGACTTAGATGGTAGAATAGAGTGGATGTTTAAACATCTTCTCAAATTTTACTGCGCAATCCGGACGCGGATATGAATGTGAAGAGGCCCAGTTTGGACTCCACTTCGAAGTAATGCCACGGTAGTTCCGGATTGGGGAAAATGGGTCCAAAAGAGGGGGAGATTTAGTGGGTGAGGGCCCCACACACGGCCCCTATAGAGCGGTTAGGTACATTTACTCCTACTCAGCGCAAAAAAAAAAAAAAGTACCAGCGCTACAGTTTAAGTTGGATTTCGCCCCATTGCATATGATAGTAAAGATCGAACCCCCGAAAACTATGGTTAGGATAACAACAGACAAACACGAGATTTCTCAGGGATATTATATACGATAATCCCTGTTGCAATGACAGTGTTGCCAATTGAAATGTAAATTTGTATTTCTTAAGAAAAATAATTCACTGTTTAAATTGGGCATATTAGTTAGTACGAGCGCATAATAATTGCTTTTAATTAATTTATTTATTCTTTAATTTATTTGGTGAGAAACAGCAGGCTACAAACATAATGAAATTAATTAATTTTCATTCATTCATTCATTATATGTACGTTGATTAATTTTTGTTATCTGTTGTTCAGCATTTTTTTTGTTCCCCTTTCTTTTAAATGCAGCCGGTCGATCGGTTTCTGTTTTAACCAGAGAACTCACGTACATACATGCATGACTTGTATGTTTGAGTGTTTGTTGTGCTTTATGTTGTTGTTGCTGTTGTACTCGTAGGTTTATGAATAATTTAATTATTGTTTAAATGTTAATTAATACACCTTGTAAGTTGTTAATTATTATTTAGTTTGTTGCTGCTACTTTACACCAACATTATCTTTTTTTTGTTTTTTTTTTTTTAATTGCCGCAAGCAAAAGAGAGAAACAATGCAAAGTGTTTGGTAGAAACAGAGAGAGAGAGAGAAAGCTTAAAGAGAGTGGTATGTAGTAGTAGTAGTGGTGAAAAACAATTGTATGGCCACCATAAGCAAAGATGCATAAGAAGTTTTGTAAATTAACCACAGCAAACCAAACCATACACAACACATATAACGGGGGCTATGCTACAGTCTAATATCATCAAGAAAAAGAGAAAGAGGTGAAGTTGAAAGCAATAAACAACAACAATAACAGCAAAAGATACTTAATAACTTGACAGACACGCATTTGGCACTAATTGCATAAAAATATATGCATATACGTACGTTTGCATGTATGTGTGTGTGTATGTGAATGCATGTATGATTGATAAACAAAACAACAAACAAGAGAGAGTAAAAAAAGAAAAAAACTCAATTAAAAACGAACGAAAACGTGGTGCATGTGATTGCCGTACTTTACTTACACAAAACAACACAACGAACACAACACAGCACAACGACAACAATACTTAACTTCAATAATAAATAAGAAAATAATGCAACACACACACACACAAATCCACGTACAGAAGAACAGCAACATTGTTTTTATTTTTTTTTCTCGTTTAAAGTTTAAAGAAAAGTCGTTAATTAGTGGAAAAAGGCTTGCTTAAGCGTTAATTAAGTTTTGTTTTACTTTTTTTCTATTTTTTTCATTTTTTTTTTTTTGCTTAACAGCACCGTATCGCTGTGCAATTTTAATGTGTAGTATTAGCAGCAAGCAGTAGCAGTATCCAACAGCAACAGCAGTAGCACTGTGTAACAATTTTAATCATTAATTTGTTGGTTTGCTTTGTAAATGGCCAAGTAAACGTTAAATACCAACGTAATGTTTGTATGTAACACAATAGCAACAACAACAACAATTACAATAACAACTAACATGCTAACCAACAACATTAATGTCGATATAATGAAAATAATTATACAAACGAACACACTCTCACAAACGTAGAAATAAGAGCGAAGGCTTTAAAATGTTAGTGGGAGGATAGTTAAGGATCTTGAAAAACAAAAAACGTTACATAACGTAAGCATAACGTTGCCAGATGTATTTAAAATATTAATAGAAAGTGTTTTTTTTTATTTATTTTAATGCTTAAGAAAAGATGCCGTGGTGAAGTAATACTCACACTAACAGCTAAGCAATCCAGAGGCAGAAAAATTTAAGAAAAAAATTTGTTTACAAAACATTTAAGTCGATTAAGCAAAGACAAGCCATGATGCTTGGTACAGAGAATGGCTGCATTACGTATCGCGTCGGCATATCGTATAGTGTCCGCCCCAGCCCGTACTTGTGATATTAGGTACAATCACTGTGGATCTAGTCGTCCTCTTCGCCGACTTCCGCAGATCCCCGCATCAAATACCCGTTTCGCCGGAGCATCCTCCTCCATTCGAACGACATGGCCAAGCCAGCGCAGCCGCTAGATATTAATACGCTGCACAACGTCTATGTCGTTGAGGAGATCATACAGCTCACTGTTAGATCGGAAGGGGAAATCATCCAGCTTGCACTGGATCGAACATCTTACGTAGGATTTTTCTTTCGAATACTCTCAAGGCTGCTGCAACAGTTCTTAATAGGGTCCAAGCTTCTGCGCCATAAAGAAGCACGGATAGGATGAGTATTAATTTCGTCTTATCAGAGAGGTCTATGCTTCTTAATTGCCTATGGAGACTATAGTAGCACCTTTTGGCAAGTGTAATCCTGCGTTTGATCTCCAGATTGATATCAGTCTTGATGGTAAGAGCGGAGCCAAGATAAATGGATTCCTTGACTGTATCAAAGTATAGTTATCGGCCGTAACCTGAAAACCAATACGCCGCACGTCTCTACTTGTCGGCAACATATACTTTGTTTTGCCCTCATTTACTGCCAGACCCATCTTCTTAGACTCCCGTTCAATAGTGCTAAAGGCAGCAGTAACATCTCGCTTGGTACACCGTATGATGTCGATGTCGTCAGCGTACGCAAGCAATTGGACACTTTTTTCAAAATATTGCCATTGCGATGCACTCCTGCCTTTCGCAGAACACTATCCGTGACGAAGTTGAAGAGGTCGCATGATAAGGGGATCGCCTTGTCTGAAACCTCGCACGGTGTCAAAAGGTTCGGAGAGGTCCATTCCTACCTTGACGGAGCTGCAGGAATTGCTCAACGTCATTCATCGGGTCATGGATATTTTAGGAAATATCTGCACAAAATGGGCAAGACTACCTCCTCTTACTGTCTTTACAAGAAAGGGGACGTAATTAATGACGCAGAGCACACTGTTTTCAAAATGTGCACGCTGGCAAAGCTATTGCTCTGTACTAACACAATTGGAACGATCAAGGCCGCTAACATTGTGGGTTTATGATTGTGAATAGAGAGAATTGGGCTTCAGTGACAATTACGTGGAACATATACTTAGACTGAAGAAAAGAGATCTTGAGGCTGCAGAACATGTAGGCACGCCGGCATAGATATCACTGGCACACTGGTGTCAAACGAAATTCCAATCAAGAACCTCGGCGAAAGGAATAGTGGAGACACTTAGATGTCTCCTTAACACTCAATACGCAATCTGGATGCGGTTATGAGCATGCAGCGGCTAAAAAGAACTCCACGCTGAAGTAATACCGGAGAGGAGTCCGTCTCGTCCATGAGACGAGAGGGGAAGGGATTTGGTAGGATGAGACGTCTTCCTATATGGTGCGGTTGGTACATTTACCCCTCCTCGGCGTAAAAAAAAAAAGATTGATTGAAGATTTTAAAATGCTTAACAAACCTTATATCATTTTAAACAACTTTGGATTACTGTTGTATTGTGTTACAACTTAACTCCCACAGCGGTTAAGGTTTAAGAACAACACATTGGTCGCTGCAAATTAGTAGGTAGTGTGTTGACTTATTAAACCGCAAGCCGAGCTCGGTTGAAATCCCAGGTCAAAAATCTTGAACAAAACGAACAATGTAAACAAACCACAAAAACGAAAAAAACGGTAACGGGTAAATTGTAAATCATTTTGTATGCAATACTTTTATGCATATGCATAGTTTCAATTAACTCCACAATTAACCCTCGTTAACTGTTATTAATGCATGTTACAGACAGATGGATGCATGTGTTTGTGTGTTTATGTTTATTGGTGATTTTTTCTTTTCACGCTACCACTCTCTCTCATTGATACGAGCCACAAACGTAAGGAGTTCGTTGGTTTGTTTGTTCGTTGTTGCTTTTTATTTTTCTCTTCTTTTTTTTTGTTTTGTTTTTTGTTTTGTATTCCTTTTTAATTAAATTGCAATTCTTTGTAGTTGAAAATAAAGTTGTTGTAGCTGTTGTTGTTGTATTTGTTGTTGTAGTTGCTATTATTATTATTCCATTGGAATAATGCCGCAATTTTTTTTTCTTTCTTTCCTTTTTTGTTTTTAATATTAATTTATTAAATTGCATGTTCTTGTTTATACAACCGAACCATATCATATTATATTCGTAAGACAGACACACACACAATCACACAAACACTCATACAAACACTTATGCTTACATTTATTAAATCCAGTTGCAGTTGCAGTTGCAATTGCATTTCATTTAATTTGTTTTTCCTAATTAATCATATTAATTGCAAACGATTGAAGAGTGTGAAGAGCAAAGCAAAGAGAGCAAGAGAATTTTGTCTCTCACTTTTTTTTTTAAGCATCCTTTTCAATTAGACAAGACAAGACAAGCTAAGACATGCATGCATAAATTGACAACAAAATGGACTGAGAATCGTTGCAAGAAACGAAACTTTCGCTTGTTTTGTTTTGGTTTTTAATAATTGTAACGGAAATTAATTAAAAAAAATCAGTGTTGAAAAGTGGTTTTTTAATGGAAAAAAAAAGCCTTACTACTGGCAAAAGGATGCGGTTTAATGTTAATTAAAAAAAAAAAAACTCGGAATGTACGTTCGCTTTAGAATATCAAAAGCAATGGGAATGGTTATCGAATCGTAATGTAATTTTGGTAAGCATTTGCATTGATTGTTATATGTTAAAACCACATGCCATTCAGGTTCATAATCTTCAATTGCAACAAAAAAAAAGTCGCTTATCATACGACCGTAGCCGTTTTAATAAATAAAAGTGGTTCTTCCTTTATTATTCTCAAAATAATACATAAAATTAACTTCTTCAGGCCATAACGTGTACGAAACTATTAATTCTACCGGTTCCTATGGCTTTCTTATAAACATTTCGGGGTTTCCCAGTTCCACATGCAACAATTTTTGTTGTTGTTAACATAACAACCGTGAGTTTCTGCATTGAAAAGCAGTAGCACTAGCTTGCCATCACTGTATCTATGCCGTTGAAAATGGTTAGACGGTTTTAATTGAATGGGACTCCTCCGTGTAAAAAATCCTCAACTTAAAAAACTCCTATAAGAAAAATTCCAACAAGTTCAAATCATATGATCTCTCCATTCCGCATCTTCATATCGCTTGTGTAGAATGTCCTCTGTAGCATGAGCTATGTGCCATGTAGGGCTGTTCTGTAAAAACCAATTCAAGAAATAAGTTGGTAATCATGGAGCTATAGTGCTCTTCGTTGACAGTGTTGGCCTGACCAGCGTTGTTCGCATTGAAATTTGAGCCGATGAAGGTGTCAGTCTAAAATCCACAATAAATAGCGAGTTTTGCCGGGATGCAATTGACGCTCTAGGATGCTCATGTGGATTGATATCGACAAAATAGCGAAATCAGCTTATTTTGTTGATTCACGTACGAATTCATTAAAAAAAATTATGCTTACCGCTGAAAACGATTTTTCAAAGGCTATTGAACGAATCAACGGCATTCCAAAATAGACTAAGTAAATGGCAACAAATTGCTAGAACCTCTAACGCTAATGTTTAAGCAATCCAGATTTGATTGCTAACAATTACCGACTGTTTATAAACATAAACGAATTCCGACTGAGAAGCGCTTCTTAAAAGCGCAAAAAAAGCAAAGTTAATGCAGCTGCGGATAAGAATTTTGAATAGCTTAAGAGAATTGGTAACTCACCGTAGGTTAGTAGAGACTGCGTTGTCTTATTAGACTCCGAGAGCTTTGTTCAAAACCCAGCTGTGGCTGAAGTTTTCTTTCTCAAAAAGTCGCAGCCGACCCCCTTACTTGCAAGTTGTGCCTCTCAAGGACAAAATTAACACACACAATATGGATGATGTGAGAAGCTTAGCTGTATCCTGACTAAAGAATTGTAAAACCTAATGAAGTAAGTGAGTCAAAAAGAGCAGAGCTACTGTAACTGTGGTTAGGGTAATGGGAGACAAGTTAAATACCTCGCAAGGCGAAAGGCTGACAGTTCTTTCCTTAAACTCTCCGAATATAGGTAATGCTTGAGTAAAAATAATAAAAGGAACAATTTGGTGACTTCATACTCAAGTGGGAGATGGATTATTCTGTGATATATAGGGAGACATAAGCGGAGTGTTTTGAATGAAATATTCTGGGTCCAAGGGGAAGCTGCGTGTTATTCTTAAAAGGCGAAAGTTTACGGCATTGAAAGATTTGTTCAATTCAAATTGACAGGAAGTACAGATGGGTGTAACAATACTGTCTGACCACCATCCGACTACTCAACTTCTAAAAGATTGACTCGAGGTTATAATGGAAGCCGATATAATAATGAAAGATAATCATAATAAAAGATAATCAAAATAATCAGATAATTAGGTTGCAACGAGGACGTATTTTCCGCACTGCTGGCGAGGCCAGAACCATTCTGTAAAGTGCGCAGAACAATTTAGAAGTATAAACCCGGCGATAGAAAAGATAAAAAAAGATAGGCACTCTACCCAAGTTAGTGTTTTGAATTCCAACTAGAGACAGAGACCTGCGCCGATCGGCTGACAGCCGGCTAAGCCGAGGCCGCCGACAAAATTTAAAAGCCGCCGCCGCCGAAAATTTATTCGGCTTGATTCGGCTTAAATTCAGGCCGCCGTTTGATGTATGTAAGAAAATTAAAATATATGAAAATATGTTTTTAATACAATAAATTTTAATTATATATAAAAAATGATATTTATATATTTTTATTTTACTTGACTTAAATACATTATTAAAGTTTTTTTGTTCATTTTGTGATATATTAATAGAAAAATTTTTAATTTTTTGATATGTTCTTGTTTTTGGTGAATGTGGTAACACTTTTAACTTTACGTTAAATTTTTAAAAGACAAAAAATTGAAATGGAGAACCAAAGAACTACAAATTTCAATAATTTAAATGAGTTAAATTCATCTGATTCCGATGACGACCATGCTATTTTTAATGGTATTGATTTCCCAAAACAATAATTGAAACTTCAATTTCAATTAGCTTTTAGCCAAATTTTTTTGGAAAATTTTATTTTGAATACTTATTTCTGATAATTGTTTTGTAGGTGTTATAATATGCGAAATAATTTCAGGTTTGGAGCTTCTGCGTCGACATCAAACCTCTGTAACCATTTACCGTGCTCATGGTATTGATGTAAAATCGAAAAAATTTGAAAATTCGAATGCCAAACCTAAAACCATATTGCCAGGAAGTTCTGAAAATGCAGATTCCGAAAAATTTGCTAACGCATGTCTACTTGTGCAAATGTGCTTCAGAGATCTAAGGCCCTTTAACATGGTGGAGGCAACCAGGGCCATTTTATTATGTCATTTCGGATCACAGCAGACCAGTGTTGCCACCTTGTGTGTAATTTTACTTTTGTTCTAATTTTTTCTTTAGGTCGCTAATTTTTAATAATCGATTTGCTAACAATGATTATTTAGTAAATTTACTTGCAATTTTTGGCAAAACCTCTGAGAGTAAATAAAATTGCCATGAAAAGATTCTCTAAAATCTATCATTTGGAGTCCATTTTAAAACTGTAGGCCCCAACCGCTCATATATAAAATTAACGCACACTCATAAGTGGTGTGAGAAGCTAGGTCGTAATGCCTGACTGAAAAGTTGTAATGACCAATTATGTGAGACTAAGGTTTCATACATGGATTTACACGTCTTTTTTGTTCTTTACATACATAAATGTTGGAAATGTATGCATATTATTTAAATAAATAAAAGAGCCGCCGAAACTTTACCATATTTCGGCTGACAGCCGGCTTAAAGCCGCCGCCGAAGATTTTCAACTTTAGCCGCCGCCGCCGACAAATTTGCTCGGCGCAGGTCCTCTGACTAGAGACTTCTGGACTGAAAAGCCGGAGTTTTCCATTGAACCTTAAAGTGTACGGTGATGGTCCAAAAGATGAGTGACCGTTTTCTGAAAACATCGCAATACTTGTTGAGTGGCGTGTTTTTCCCTGTGAAATCTTTTGATCTAGTCAATTAAGCAGTTTGCGATTTAATTCCAAATGAACCTACTTTTAAATGTCTGTACTTGTCTATTAAGGCCATGGACTTTTCAAAGAAATTTCTTATAATTCAAATGTAACTCTTATATCGGTACCGGCATAGTTATGTCTTTGAAAATTGCATTGCTGATGAGGTGGACAGTAGGCCGCTTTGGAGATTGCAATAACCGATATGCTACAGAGCATACATATTCCGATTTTCTTAGTTTAATTGGATATTAACCATTCGTTTTACGGAGAAGCTTTATCTCATGAGCGGCAGAAGGGGTACATGGAATATTGCTAGACTTTTCTGGGCACATAAGGGGACCAACATATTTCTTGTCAATAAATTGCAAGAATATTTATCGCTTTATAGCGATTCTCACCATTGTTTATTTTGTTGGCACGTCAAAAGACTTGGTGGTCCAGCAAATAACTTCTGCAGACGTTATGGATTTGAGGAAGAGGTAAAGACTGTCTTTCATCTCCTTTGCCATATGCCCTGCTCTTGTCGTAAAGGAACGATGGTTTTTTACTTCTCGCTCTCTAATATTGTACAGAGAACTTTTTAATGTAATAATTACTCCAATAACAAAATTTATTGTGGACTCGGGTATTGTTTTCCGAGTTTGATACCCGGCTAGAATTGATGGTGGTATCACAATGAACCAAAATATTGGTCTAATTACCGCGTGCAGACACCTTCTCATGGATTGAATAAGCTTCGGAAAGTCATATTCTAATGGTATTTTCCCACTCTTCTTTGATGAACTTTACCAGTTCGTTTTATTTGTGAGCGGTCTTTTTCCGACCTTTTCCTTTACATGAACCCACAAATTTTTGATAAGATTATTATCAGCACTTTGGGTAGGAGTATCAATAACTTTGGTGCAGTTGTAAAGTAACCTGGAGTGACATAAATAAGATTTATGTTAAGGATCATTATCTTGATAGTACTTGCAATTAATTTTAACCGGGTCAATAAAAACAAATTTCTTAATGCTGGCGGTCAGTTAAATTTTTAAAATATCAAGATATTCTTCCGCAGTCATTATTTCATCCAAAATCCTGATTATACCAACTCCCTTGTTGGATATATATAGGCGGATACCAGTACAGACAGTTTTCCAAATTTTACTGTAGGAATAAGATTTTTATTTTCTAGTGCGTTCAGAGGCTTACGCGCAAATTCTTTGCAGTCCGCCATGATAATAAAGCATTATTTCATCTCATTTGAGAAAATAACTTCGCCCCCAGTACTCCGAAGGAAGTGAAATAAATGTATTCGGATGGCAAATCTTAATTTCTTTTCGACATTTTATGCTGACAGCAGGAGTTTTTTCCTAGTCATTCTTGAAGAATATTTGTGTTATTGAAGAACATTTCTGATGGTTTCTTGGAAAACACGTAACCCAAAGCCTTTTCCACTTGAAGAGCTAATCATCTAGTACTGGATTGCAGGCTTTAATACAGGGTTCTAATAATTTATCTCTCAACTCGCTGTGTCATCTTTTTGGCCTGTCTGTAGATCCTTTAAGCCAAGTCTTCCTTCTTTTTCAGCACGGGATATAAAATTATATGCAGTCCTGATGTTTAGGTAGAACATATCGGCGAATTCCTTGGCAGATTTGTCTTTGTAGTAGTTGAAATAGGCCAATTGTATAATATTTTTGAAACTCATTTTCCTGGCATTGTTTGTATTCAAATACAAGGACCCTTGTACATAAAAAACGATCCCTTCTTTACTAAAACGCTATTTACCCCCTCTCACATTCCATCTCATTTGTAAAAAACCCAAAATGCATAACATTTTTGGGAAATAACGGTATATTGTGTAATTTGTTTATTATCTTCATTCAATATGCAAAGATTTTTTTGACACCTCTTAGATTGAGTAAAGTTCTTTTGTTGTTGTTATTATTGTAATGCGTGTTAATATTACGGAACTATTGGTGCCTTATGGTCGTAAACAAGTACAGTTATAGAATGTGTACAAAAATAAAAAATATACAAAGGTTTTGTGGTTGGAATTCTTGAATGAAGATCAAATTTTACATTTTTTTTTGGCCTGTGCAAAGTAAAATCTATTTCGGTTAAACTTTTCCAACTTATCACGTAATTTCAAAGTTTTTGTTTTCCAGAAAAATTATACAATTTGGTATTTAATTAATTAAATTAATCATAATAACTTGGATTGAATTTTAAACCACAATTTGCTAATATCAGGTGTACTTACATAGAAAAATTTAACAGTTAATGGGGAAAAAAACGGTGACTAATGTAACAATATTTAAATTTATTATTTATTTATTTATTTTCTTTTATTTTTTTTTTTGTTATTATTTAATATTTTGATTTTTGTTAATAAAACGTATCAGCTGCTTATTATATTTTTATTTTTTTTTTATTTTTTTCGACTTTAATTTGTTTACAATATTATTAATAAACAATTATTTCTTTGCTTTTGCTACAATATATTTTTTTCAATTAGCAATTCACAACTTTTATATTTTTTCTGATTTTTTTTTAATTTTTTTTTAATTTTTTTTATTATTATTTTTATTATTAACACAATTTTTTTCTTTTCTTGTATTTATTTGCGTATGTATTTTGATTTGAATTTATTTTAACACTATTTTCTGTGTTTAATTTATTAATAATTTTTCTTATTTTTTTCTTAACTTGCCAAAAGCAGTTGCTTGTTGCCACTAAAATCGCATTCGTTGGTTTGTTTCTTGAATAAACCGCTTTGATTTGTAATTTCAATACACTCCACACAATCAATTTTGTTTGTTTTGATTTTGATTTTCCTTTGAATATGTAACGGTCTTGGCAATAAATCAGTAATCATAAATAAAACCGTTTTAATGCACGCGGGGTGGGAGAGAGAGAGGGAGGAGGCAGAAGTGTTAGTAATTGCAAGAGAGCTTAACAAATTGTATTCAATTAACCGTAATCGTATTAATGATCGTTAAGGCAAATAGCTTTTAATAATCGTTTATTTAAAATACCAATAACAACAACAACAGTAATAAGAAAATTTTTGTTACAATTTTTTTCAATTTCCTTCAAATTTTCTTTCTATAAAATCCAACGTAAGCAAAAAACACGTTTGCATTGCTTTAAAAAATTTTCTTTTGATTTGTTTTTCTTTTTTTTTTTTCTTTCTTTCCTTTAATCAATTTCACACTTTTTTTTATTATTCACACAAGCTATGCATTAACGGTAAAGCATACAATACAATACAATACAACAACAACATAAATAACACTATAATGCTTGTTCTTCTTCTTTAAGTGATTCTAATTTGATGATGGATCACTAATGTCTCGTGAATCGTTGTTGTTGTTGCAAAAGACAAGAGATAATGACAATGACACTCATTCACTTGTAAGTATGTAAGTAAGAAAAAAAACTATCAATTTAATACAAATTTATGCCTGTGTTAGGTTTTTTGTTCTTTCTTTTTTTTTTATTTATAAAGTGAATGCACTTTGTTTTAATGCCGCAACAAAATTTGTTTTTCTTGATCTGCTTTTTGCTTTTTGTATATATTTTAGCCAAAAATAATTTCTTTCCTTCCTTTTTTTTTTGTATTTTCGTTTTTAATGTTGCTCTTATTCACTTGAATAAATCTCAAAGCACACAAAAAAAACTATATTTTTCAACCGTTAAATTACCGCTTTTAACGTCCGTTGGCGCCGACTTTACTTGGTCGAATGAGTTGTTTTCTATGGTGGTTCCTCTATACAACACATTATTTTTTGTTTTTATGTTCAAAACTGCAATTTTTCATTCATTTACCATGCTTTGCCTCCCCACACACACACACACACACTTACATACACGCTCATACTAATAAAAACTTTAACAAAAAAAAAGAGAAAGAGCAAATAAGACACATACTCTCACACGCACTGTATTTTAACATAAACAAATGCCTACAAATGCAAAAGAGCACCACAAATTTAAAAGAGCAAATAAAACGTATGGAGAACAAATTATAAGTGAGACCCGGCTTTTTTGGTTTTTGTTATGCCCTGCAGGCAACTCAACTAACTTTTAATGCATTATAAGTTAACTTTTTCTCAGCTAGTTGTGGTTGACTCTTGGATTATTTTTAATGGGGCCAACTGACTATTTTAACATGGTGGTGTCATTGGCAGTAGTCAATTGTCCGACTCTGCATAACTTTTCAACTAACTTAAAATCAGTTATATAATAGTTAGTTTAAAGTTAGCTAATTTTTAACTAACTTAAAATCAGTTATATAATAGTTAGTTTAAAGTTAGCCAATTTTTTACTACTTAAAGTTGGTTATCAAAGATAGCTTAAAGTTGGCTAATTTTTAATTAACTTAAAGTCAGTTGTTAAAATATAAAAATTTCCATAAACTTCGAAAAAACACAACTATTATTGAAACATTTTAATTTTTTAAGTATTTTATTTATTTTATATAATAAAAAGAAACAAAATATACACTCGTATAGTTATAAAAAACAAAACAATTAGGAACTTCATTTAAAATAGTTATAATCTAACTTTAACTAGTTATAAAAAACAAAACAATTAATAACATCATTTACTTATAATTAAATTCAAATATATGCTAAATTAATTTTTTCTTTATATTTAATACATTCTGTGTGAATTGTGGCGTTTTTTGATTATTTTCAACGCATTTCTGATGTCTTTTTCTGCATCATCAGACCCAATCGATCGACAAGCATCTATTTAAAATATATGTAATTAGAAAAATACATTTCTTTTTAATGTATTGCTTACCTGTTAAGGCTTGAAAGAAAGGTTTCCCTCAACATTAACTTCCATGCATAATAAAGTCTTCATCACATTTACCTGATCAAAAAAATGTTGTTATTTGAAAATACTAACATATATAAACGTCTTATTAATATTGTTTAAACTTACGTAAAGTTCTTTTCTTGAAGAAGTTCTTTAATATTTGAACATCCTTCGCAACAATTGTTTCACTTGTTATCTATAAATACATTATTTACTAATTATAACATGTACAATTAAATTAATACTTACATTCAATTACAATTATCTGGACTATTATTTTTTAATTTATTTAAAAATTTATTTTATTTCTTTTTTAAAAAGTCTTTTTAAGTCTTTTCTACAATAGCACTTAAAAGCACGCACAGAACTGATTTTAATTTCACAATGTAAAAGAATTCAAACTGTAAAAAAAGAGAATAAAAAAAATAACAAGTTCATTTTGAATAAATTCTGCATTAGATTTCAATTAACTATTAGTTAATCTAAAAATAGTTCAGAAAAAGGTGCAATCGAAAAAACAATATTATCAGAAATAGCAAGAACGTTTTAAATTATGGGGAAATTCTGCATAACATTGTAGTTAGCTTATAATTAGTCTAAAAACAAACTCATAGAAAGTCTGATCTGGTAAAAGAGAGAACAGAGAGAAAACAAATCTCACAAACAAGAAGCTCTCAATAATAAATAACGTTTCGTATTTGGGTGAGGTCTGCATTACATTATAGTCAGCTTATAGTTAGTCTAAAAAAGTTATCTAAAAGTGTATTATTTTCGTAGTCGATTTCCAAATTCTAAGGAAGTGCTGCATTGAATTGTAGTTAGCTTAT
>CM025790.1:26122336-26146137 GCA_014635995.1 Sarcophaga peregrina
CCGATAGATTTCCTACTGCAAATTGTGATGACGCTAGATTTTCAGAAAAGTTTATGAAAATGATTTTTTCGTTAGATGTATGAAAAAAAATTTCCTATAGAAAAATATATTGTCGTTGATTTCCTACAGAAAATTATTTCGTCGATAGATTTACTATAGAAAATTATGTTTTCGATAGATTTCCTATAGAAAATTATGTTGCCGCTAGATTTACTACAATAAATTGTGTTGCCGCTAGATTTTCCACAGCAAATTATGTTGTCGGTAGATTTTTAGAAAAGTTGATTTTGTCGCTAGATGTATGGAGAAAACAATTTTCTATAGAAAAATATATTGTCGTTTGGTTTCCACAGAAAATTATTTCGTCGATAGATTTACTATAGAAAATTATTTCCTCGATAGATTTACTATAGAAAATTACGACGTCAATAGATTTTCTATAGAAATTGTGTTGTCGCTAGATTTCTAGAAAAGTTGATTTTGTCGCTAGATTTCTAGAAAAGTTGATTTTGTCGCTAGATGTATGGAGAAAACAATTTTCTATAGAAAAATATATTGTCGTTTGATTTCCTACAGAAAATTATTTCGTCGATAGATTTACTATAGAAAATTATTTCCTCGATAGATTTACTATAGAAAATTAAGATGTCAATAGATTTTCTATAGAAAATGATGTTGCCGAAAGATTTTCTATAGAAAATGATGTTGCCGATAGATTTCCCACAGCAAATTATGTTGTCGGTAGATTTTTAGAAAAGTTGATTTTGTCGCTAGATGTATGGAGAAAACAATTTTCTATAGAAAAATATATTGTCGTTTGGTTTCCACAGAAAATTATTTCGTCGATAGATTTACTATAGAAAATTACGTCGTCGATATATTTCCGACAGAAAATGATGTTGCCGATAGATTTCCTACTGCAAATTGTGAAGTCGCTAGATTTCCAGAAAAGTTTGAGAAAATGATTTTTTCGTTAGATGTATGAAGAAAAAAATTCCTTTTGAAAATATATTGTCGTTTGATTTCCTATAGAAAATTATGTCGTCGATAGATTTACTATAGAAAATTATGTTGGCCGCTAGATTTCCTATAGCAAATGATGTTGCCGATAGATTCCTACAGCAAATTATGTTGTAGCTAGATTTCTAGAAAAGTTCCAGAAAATGATTTTGTCACTAGATCTATGAAAAAAAATTTCTTATAGAAAAATATGCTGTCGTATGAATTCCTACAGAAACTTATTTCGTCGATAGATTTACTATAGAAATTATTTCCTCGATAGATTTACTATAGAAAATTAAGATGTCAATAGATTTTCTATAGAAAATGATGTTGCCGAAAGATTTTCTATAGAAAATGATGTTGCCGATAGATTTCCCACAGCAAATTATGTTGTCGGTAGATTTCTAGAAAAGTTGATTTTGTCGCTAGATGTATGGAGAAAACAATTTTCTATAGAAAAATATATTGTCGTTTGGTTTCCACAGAAAATTATTTCGTCGATAGATTTACTATAGAAAATTACGTCGTCGATATATTTCCGACAGAAAATGATGTTGCTTATAGATTTCCTACTGCAAATTGTGAAGTCGCTAGATTTCCAGAAAAGTTTGAGTAAATGATTTTTTCGTTAGATGTATGAAGAAAAAATTTCCTTTAGAAAAATATATTGTCGTTTGATTTCTTACAGAAAATTATTTCGCCAATAGATTTACTATTGAAAATTATGTTTTCGATAGATTTCCTATAGAAAATGATGTTGCCGATAGATTTACTACAATAAATTATGTTGTCTCTAGATTTCCAGAAAAGTTTGAGAAAATGATTTTTTCGTTAGATGTATGAAGAAAAAATTTCCTTTAGAAAAATATATTGTCGTTTGATTTCTTACAGAAAATTAGTTCGTCGATAGATTTACTATTGAGAATTATGTTTTCGATAAATTTCTTATAGCAAATTATGTTGCCACTAGATTTACTACAATAAATTGTGTTGCCGCTATATTTCTAGAAAGGTTCGAGAAAATGATTTGGTCGCGTGGTGTATGAAGAAAAAAATTTCCTTTAGAAAAATATATTGTCGTTTGATTTCCTAGAGAAAATTATTTCGTCGATAGATTTACTATAGAAAATTCTGTTGTCGATATATTTCCTATAGAAAATGATGTTGCCGATAGATTTCCTACTGCAAATTGTGAAGTCGCTAGATTTCCAGAAAAGTTTGAGAAAATGATTTTTTCGTTAGATGTATTAAGAAAAATTTCCTTTAGAAAAATATATTGTCGTTTGATTTCTTACAGAAAATTATTTCGTCGATAGATTTACTATTGAGAATTATGTTTTCGATAGATTTCTTATAGAAAATTATGTTGCCGCTAGATTTACTACAATAAATTGTGTTGCCGCTATATTTCAAGAAAGGTTCGAGAAAATGATTTGGTCGCTTGGTGTATGAAGAAAAAAATTTCCTTTAGAAAAATATATTGTCGTTTAATTTCCTAGAGAAAATTATTTCGTCGATAGATTTACTATAGAAAATTATGTTGTCGATAGATTTCCTATAGAAAATGATGTTGCCGATAGATTTCCTACAGCAAATTATGTTGTAGCTAGATTTCTAATAGAAAAATATGCTGTCATATGATTTCCTACAGAAAATTATTTCGTCGATAGATTTAATATAGAAAATTATTTCCTCGATAGATTTGCTATAGAAAATTAAGATGTCAATAGATTTTCTACAGAAAATGATGTTGCCGATAGATTTTCTATAGAAAATGATGTTGCCGATAGATTTCCCACAGCAAATTATGTTGTCGGTAGATTTTTAGAAAAGTTGATTTTGTCGCTAGATGTATTGAGAAAACAATTTTCTATAGAAAAATATATTGTCGTTTGGTTTCCACAGAAAATTATTTCGTCGATAGATTTACTATAGAAAATTACGTCGTCGATATATTTCCGACAGAAAATGATGTTGCCGATAGATTTCCTACTGCAAATTGTGATGTCGCTAGATTTCCAGAAAAGTTTGAGTAAATGATTTTTTCGTTTCCACAGAAACTTATTTCGTCGATAGATTTACTATACTGCAATTGCATGGAGCACAAAAGATCATCCTTGTCAATGGTTATTTTCGAAATTCTAAGCGATGCCGTATCTATATCTCTTGGAGGTTCATATGGGGCACGGCTAAGTGCATCCACATGTTGCATTCGCTGACCAGAACGATGTTCTATTTTTATATCAAAATCCTGAATTCGTAGCAACCATCTGGCAACTCGTGGTATTAGTTCCTTCTTTTGCATTGTTGTCTTCAGGGCACTACAGTCGGTTATAACAGTAATACTTTTTCCATATACGTAATGTCGAAAGCGTTCAAGAGTTTCAACAACCGCTAGAGTCTCCAACTCGTAACTATTATATTTACTCTCGTCTCTCGTCGTTGATCTGCTAAAGAACGCAACTGGTTTCCACTCGTCGTTTTCGCTTTGCAACAGCACACCTGCTAGTCCAATTGAACTTGCATCCGTATGTATTTGGTGTTCGGCGGTTAACTTATAGCCAACTATCACGGGGCTTTTAACGAGACTTTCCTTAAGTGTACGAAAAGCATGTTCTTGTTCGGTCCCCCAATGGAATTTTGTATCCTTTTTCAGCAGGCTACGAATTGGTTCCGATATCAGGGCATAGCCAGGCACGAATTTCCGAAAGTACCCGCTTAAGCCCAAAAACTGTCGCACTTCTTTAACGCTGGTTGGTATTAAAAATTCTGAAATGGCTTTCGTCTTTACTACTCCTGGGCTCATACCTCCGCTATGGATCTGATGACCAAGGAACTCGACACTCTTTTCAAAAATTCGCATTTGCTGAAGTTTACAGTTAGGTTTAGCTCCCGTAATACGCTGAAGACGCGTTTCATTTTCTCTAACATTCCCGTTGTGGTATTACTGCCAATTATAATATCATCCATATAATGTATGATATCGCCGTCATGAGTTTTTTCCTGAATTAACGCCATTAACCGTTGGAAAACAGCCGGGGCGTTTTTCAGCCCAAACGGCATGCGATTAAACTCATATAGCCCGTCAGGTGTTACAAACGCTGTATATTTCCGAACATAGCCGGATTCGATTGGTATCTGGTAATACCCACTGTTAAGATCCAGAACAGTAAACAAGGTAAATTTTAAAACTTCTTGCAGCCGTTCTTCGATGTTTGGTGTTGGGTAGATTTCTTTCACCATGTGCTGGTTTAGACGACGGTAATCAACGCATAAACGATCGCTGCCGTTTTTCTTCTTGACGATTACAATGGGGCTGGCATACTCCGATGTTGATTTTGCTATGATGCCATTCTCCAAAAGATCGTTTATCATTTTCTTTACCGAAGCCTTCTTCATCTCAGGTAGTCTGTACGGTTTTGATGTTATTGGTACATTGGTTGAAAGGTTAATTTTCATTTCGATTGCGTTGGTTAAACCGATTTCATTAAGTTCGCTCCCGAAAACATACCGGTTTTCGTTCAAAAGTTCATATAAAGTAGAACGCGTCTTTTCGTCTAATTCGCCATGTTTTACGCCGGTCAAACCGCCGCCCGACAGAGTCCCGATTTCGGTTTTTGGGTCGGTACGGTGCTCGAACTTCGGTCCATCATCGTTGCATACTAGACTTACCCTATTACAAGCGAAGATGTCATTGCCGATTATAACGTCGGGAGCAAATATGTCGTCGTCGGCTACATACAAATCTACAAGTAGCTCAATATTATCGATAACCAATTTCGCCTTGATCAATTCTCTTAACATTCGAGTACCACCGCAAACTCCACTTATACGTACGCAGCATGTTCTTCTTTCGTCTAGTAATTCAGTGGCTTTCGATCTCTTTATCATGCTACACTCACTACCTGTATCTATCAGCGCAAACATACTTACTCCATTGACCATAATCGGTTTATCGGTGGGGTGTTTTTGAACTGAATTCGAGCTTCGAACATTTGCTCTACCGGAGTTTTCAGGTGAACCTTTCGGATGGACACGTTGACAATCTTTGCATCTCGTTCGTCGCTGCGGCTTAGGACATACGCTGGATATATGACCTATTTCTGTGCAATTGAAGCAGACAATCGGTTTACGTTCTTTTGTGGGTTGAGTCGCGTTTTCAAGGGGTTTTTGGTTGGTCTTGCCGTTATATCCGTTGCGCATGGGTGCCTTTGACTTACTGTTTACGGACGCTATTGCCGGCATTATGTCGTTTTATTTATTTTTTCTTCACTATATATTTACGCTTTTCTTTCTTTTTCCGTTAATCGTTAAATTTCCCGTTTTGTTTTTTATTTATTATTGTTCTTATAATTTTTCTTTAAATTTCACAATATTGACCGTTTTTATCTTTTTTTTTTCGTGCCGTTTCGTTAGCCGTTAATTTTTCATCAACAAACAGTTTTATGTATCTATTTTCGTTTCAATAGTTTTTTTTTCTTCTGATTTTTATACATGTCGTTTCGTTAGCCGTTAATTTTTTCATCCAATATTCAATTATTATCTTTCAGCAGTTTCTAGTTTCCATCACTCTTTCTTTTCCCATTACGCATTTCATTTTATTTCGTTTCGTTAACCGTTCGTGTTTTACAACATATTGTTTTTCTTTTTTTTATTGCGATCTCATTACCCGTTATGATGCGTCGTCGTACATCATCTTTTGTTTACATATGCGCAACATATGTGATCGTACACATCATGCCACACATTACACACAAGTATACACACATATGTTCACTTCCCCTTTTCTTTGTTCTTGAACTTTTCAATAGATATTTATCCCACTTCTGAACTGTAAGAGAGATCAAAAACAAACAAAGGAAAAGTCCGTTTCTTAGAATTCACTGTATGTATATATATATTCACAAAAAATATAAAAAACAATAGAAATAGTTCATTTAAATTTATTTTGTCCGCGTGCACAACCGTCTTCTACGCTGGCTTTCAGTAGACTGCCCGTCTCTCGTTTTACTTGCTTACATGATGTTGCCGATAGATTTCCCACAGAAAATTATGTTGTCGGTAGATTTTTAGAAAAGTTGATTTTGTCGCTAGATATATGGAGAAAAAAATTTTCTATAGAAAAATATATTGTCGTTTGGTTTCCACAGAAACTTATTTCGTCGATAGATTTACTATAGAAAATTACGTCGTCGATATATTTAAGACAGAAAATGATGTTGCCGATAGATTTCCTACTGCAAATTGTGATGACGCCAGATTTTCAGAAAAGTTTATGAAAATGATTTTTTCGTTAGATGTATGAAGAAAAAATTTCCTATATATAAAATATATTGTCGTTTGATTTCCTACAGAAAATTATTTCGTCGACAGATTTACTATAGAAAATTATGTTTTCGATAGATTTCCTGTAGAAAATGATGTTGCCGTTAGATTTACTACAATAAATTGTGTTGCCGCTAGATTTCCCACAGCAAATTACGTTGTCGGTAGATTTTTAGAAAAGTTGATTTTGTCGCTAGATGTATGGAGAAAACAATTTTCTATAGAAAAATATATTGTCGTTTGGTTTCCACAGAAAATTATTTCGTCGATAGATTTACTATAGAAAATTACGTCGTCGATATATTTCCGACAGAAAATGATGTTGCTTATAGATTTCCTACAGCAAATTGTGAAGTCGCTAGATTTCCAGAAAAGTTTGAGTAAATGATTTTTTCGTTAGATGTATGAAGAAAAAATTTGCTATAGCAAAATATATTGTCGTCTGATTTCCTCCAGAAAATTATTTCATCAACAGATTTAATATAGAAAATTATGTTTTCGATATATTTCCGACGGAAAATGATGTTGCCGATAGATTTCCTACTGCAAATTGTGAAGTCGCTAGATTTCCAGAAAAGTTTGAGAAAATTATTTTTCGTTAGATGTATGAAGAAAAAATTTCCTTTAGAAAAATATATTGTCGTTTGATTTCTTACCGAAAATTATTTCGTCGACAGATTTACTATTGAGAATTATGTTTCGATAGATTTCTTATAGAAAAATTATGTTGGCGATAGATTTACTACAATAATTGTGTTTGCCGCCTATATTTCTAGAAAGGTTCGAGAAAATGATTTGGTCGCGTGGTGTATGATAAGAAAAAATTTCCTTTAGAAAAATATATTGTCGTTTGATTTCCTAGAGAAAATTATTTCGTCGAAAGATTTACTATAGAAAATTCTGTTTGTCGATATATTACCTATAGAAAATTATGTTGCCGATAGATTTCCTACTGCAAAATTGTGAAGTCGCTAGATTTCCAGAAAGTTTGAGAAAATGATTTTTTTGTTTGATGTATGAAGAAAAAATTTTCCTTAGAAAAATATATTGTCGTTTGATTTCTTACAGAAAATTATTTCGTCGATAGATTTACTATTGAGAATTATGTCGTTGATATATTTCCGACAGAAAATGATGTTGCCAATAGATTTCCTACTGCAAATTGTGATGACGCTAGATTTTCAGAAAAGTTTATGAAAATGATTTTTTCGTTAGATGTATGAAGAAAAAATTTGCTATAGCAAAATATATTGTCGTCTGATTTCCTACAGAAAATTATTTCGTCGACAGATTTAATATAGAAAATTATGTTTTCGATATATTTCCGACGGAAAATGATGTTGCCGATAGATTTCCTACTGCAAATTGTGAAGTCGCTAGATTTCCAGAAAGGTTCGAGAAAATGATTTGGTCGCGTGGTGTATGAAGAAAAAATTTCCTATAGAAAATTATGTTGTCGATAGATTTCCTATAGAAAATTATTTCGTCGATAGATTTACTATAGAAAATTATGTTGCCGATAGATTTACTATAGAAAATTATGTTTTCGATAGATTTCCTATAGAAAATGATGTTGCCGATAGATTTACTATAGAAAATTAAGATGTCAATAGATTTTCTATAGAAAAATATATTGTCGTCTGATTTCCTCCAGAAAATTATTTCGTCAATAGATTTACTATTGAAAATTATGTTTTCGATAGATTTCCTATAGAAAAATATATTGTCGTTTGATTTCCTACAGAAAATTATTTCGTCGATAGATTTACTATAGAAAATTATTTCTTCGATAGATTTACTATAGAAAATTATTCCGTCGATAGATTTACTATAGAAAATTATGTTGTCGATAGATTTCCTGTAGAAAATGATGTTGCCGATAGATTTCCTATAGAAAATTATGTTGTCGGTAGATTTTTAGAAAAGTTGATTTTGTCGCTAGATGTATGGAGAAAACAATTTTCTATAGAAAAATATATTGTCGTTTGGTTTCCACAGAAAATTATTTCGTCGATAGATTTACTATAGAAAATTACGTCGTCGATATATTTCCGACAGAAAATGATGTTGCCGATAGATTTCCTACTGCAAATTGTGATGACGCTAGATTTTCAGAAAAGTTTATGAAAATGATTTTTTCGTTAGATGTATGAAGAAAAAATTTCCTATAGAAAAATATATTGTCGTTTGATTTCCTACAGAAAATTATTTCGTCGACAGATTTACTATAGAAAATTATGTTTTCGATAGATTTCCTGTAGAAAATGATGTTGCCGTTAGATTTACTACAATAAATTGTGTTGCCGCTAGATTTCCCACAGCAAATTATGTTGTCGGTAGATTTTTAGAAAAGTTGATTTTGTCGCTAGATGTATGGAGAAAACAATTTTCTATAGAAAAATATATTGTCGTTTGATTTCCTACAGAAAATTATTTCGTCCATAGATTTACTATAGAAAATTACGTCGTTGATATATTTCCGACAGAAAATGATGTTGCCAATAGATTTCCTACTGCAAATTGTGATGACGCTAGATTTTCAGAAAAGTTTATGAAAATGATTTTTTCGTTAGATGTATGAAGAAAAAATTTCCTATAGCAAAATATATTGTCGTCTGATTTCCTACAGAAAATTATTTCGTCGACAGATTTACTATAGAAAATTATGTTTTCGATATATTTCCGACGGAAAATGATGTTGCCGATAGATTTCCTACTGCAAATTGTGAAGTCGCTAGATTTCCAGAAAGGTTCGAGAAAGTGATTTGGTCGCGTGGTGTATGAAGAAAAAAATTTCCTTTAGAAAAATATATTGTCGTTTGATTTCCTATAGAAAATTATGTCGTCGATAGATTTACTATAGAAAATTATGTTGCCGATAGATTTCCTATAGCAAATGATGTTGCCGATAGATTTCCTACAGCAAATTATGTTGTAGCTAGATTTCTAGAAAAGTTCCAGAAAATGAGTTTGTCACTAGATCTATGAAAAAAATTTTCTTATAGAAAAATATGCTGTCGTATGATTCTTACAGAAAATTATTTCGTCGATAGATTTACTAAAGAAAATTATTTCCTCGATAGATTTACTATAGAAAATTACGACGTCAATAGATTTTCTATAGAAAATGATGTTGCCGATAGATTTCCCACAGAAAATTATGTTGTCGGTAGATTTTTAGAAAAGTTGATTTTGTCGCTAGATATATGGAGAAAAAAATTTTCTATAGAAAAATATATTGTCGTTTGGTTTCCACAGAAACTTATTTCGTCGATAGATTTACTATAGAAAATTACGTCGTCGATATATTTCCGACAGAAAATGATGTTGCCGATAGATTTCCTACTGCAAATTGTGATGACGCCAGATTTTCAGAAAAGTTTATGAAAATGATTTTTTCGTTAGATGAATGAAGAAAAAATTTCCTATAGCAAAATATATTGTCGTTTGATTTCCTACAGAAAATTATTTCGTCGACAGATTTACTATAAAAAATTATGTTTTCGATAGATTTCCTGTAGAAAATGATGTTGCCGTTAGATTTCCCGCAGCAAATTATGTTGTCGGTAGATTTTTAGAAAAGTTGATTTTGTCGCTAGATGTATGGAGAAAACAATTTTCTATAGAAAAATATATTGTCGTTTGGTTTCCACAGAAAATTATTTCGTCGATAGATTTACTATAGAAAATTACGTCGTCGATATATTTCCGACAGAAAATGATGTTGCTTATAGATTTCCTACTGCAAATTGTGAAGTCGCTAGATTTCCATAAAAGTTTGAGTAAATGATTTTTTCGTTAGATGTATGAAGAAAAAATTTCCTTTAGAAAAATATATTGTCGTTTGATTTCTTACAGAAAATTATTTCGTCGATAGATTTACTATTGAGAATTATGTTTTCGATAGATTTCTTTTGGAAAATTATGTTGCCGCTAGATTTACTACAATAAATTGTGTTGCCGCTATATTTCAAGAAAGGTTCCAGAAAATGATTTGGTCGCGTGGTGTATGAAGAAAAAAATTTCCTTTAGAAAAATATATTGTCGTTTGATTTCCTAGAGAAAATTATTTCGTCGAAAGATTTACTATAGAAAATTCTGTTGTCGATATATTTCCTATAGAAAATTATGTTGCCGATAGATTTCCTACTGCAAATTGTGATGACGCTAGATTTTCAGAAAAGTTTATGAAAATTATTTTTTCGTTAGATGTATGAAGAAAAAATTTCCTATAGCAAAATATATTGTCGTTTGATTTCCTACAGAAAATTATTTCGTCGACAGATTTACTGTAGAAAATCTATCGAAAACATAATTCTCAATAGTAAATCTATCGACGAACTAATTTTCTGTAAGAAATCAAACGACAATATATTTTTCTAAAGGAAATTTTTTCTTCATACATCTAACGAAAAAATCATTTACTCAAACTTTTATGGAAATCTAGCGACTTCACAATTTGCAGTAGGAAATCTATAAGCAACATCATTTTCTGTCGGAAATATATCGACGACGTAATTTTCTATAGTAAATCTATCGACGAAATAATTTTCTGTGGAAACCAAACGACAATATATTTTTCTATAGAAAATTGTTTTCTCCATACATCTAGCGACAAAATCAACTTTTCTAAAAATCTACCGACAACATAATTTGCTGTGGGAAATCTAACGGCAACATCATTTTCTACAGGAAATCTATCGAAAACATAATTTTTTATAGTAAATCTGTCGACGAAATAATTTTCTGTAGGAAATCAAACGACAATATATTTTGCTATAGGAAATTTTTTCTTCATACATCTAACGAAAAAATCATTTTCATAAACTTTTCTGAAAATCTGGCGTCATCACAATTTGCAGTAGGAAATCTATCGGCAACATCATTTTCTGTCGGAAATATATCGACGACGTAATTTTCTATAGTAAATCTATCGACGAAATAAGTTTCTGTGGAAACCAAACGACAATATATTTTTCTATAGAAAATTTTTTTCTCCATATATCTAGCGACAAAATCAACTTTTCTAAAAATCTACCGACAACATAATTTTCTGTGGGAAATCTATCGGCAACATCATTTTCTATAGAAAATCTATTGACGTCGTAATTTTCTATAGTAAATCTATCGAGGAAATAATTTTCTTTAGTAAATCTATCGACGAAATAATTTTCTGTAAGAATCATACGACAGCATATTTTTCTATAAGAAAATTTTTTTCATAGATCTAGTGACAAACTCATTTTCTGGAACTTTTCTAGAAATCTAGTTACAACATAATTTGCTGTAGGAAATCTATCGGCAACATCATTTGCTATAGGAAATCTATCGGCAACATAATTTTCTATAGTAAATCTATCGACGACATAATTTTCTATAGGAAATCTAACGACAATATATTTTTCTAAAGGAAATTTTTTTCTTCATACACCACGCGACCAAATCACTTTCTCGAACCTTTCTGGAAATCTAGCGACTTCACAATTTGCAGTAGGAAATCTATCGGCAACATCATTTTCCGTCGGAAATATATCGAAAACATAATTTTCTATATTAAATCTGTCGACGAAATAATTTTCTGTAGGAAATCAGACGACAATATATTTTGCTATAGGAAATTTTTTCTTCATACATCTAACGAAAAAATCATTTTCATAAACTTTTCTGAAAATTTAGCGTCATCACAATTTGCAGTAGGAAATCTATTGGCAACATCATTTTCTGTCGGAAATATATCAACGACGTAATTTTCTATAGTAAATCTATGGACGAAATAATTTTCTGTGGAAACCAAACGACAATATATTTTTCTATAGAAAATTGTTTTCTCCATACATCTAGCGACAAAATCAACTTTTCTAAAAATCTACCGACAACATAATTTGCTGTGGGAAATCTATCGGCAACATCATTTTCTATAGAAAATCTATCGGCAACATCATTTTCTATAGAAAATCTATTGACATCTTAATTTTCTATAGTAAATCTATCGAGGAAATAATTTTCTATAGTAAATCTATCGACGAAATAATTTTCTGTAGGAAATCATACGACAGCATATTTTTCTATAAGAAATTTTTTTTCATAGATCTAGTGACAAAATCATTTTCTGGAACTTTTCTAGAAATCTAGCGACAACACAATTTATTGTAGTAAATCTAGCGGCAACATCATTTTCTATAAGAAAACAATCGAAAACCTAATTTTCAATAGTAAATCTATCGACGAAATAATTTTCTGTAAGAAATCAAACGACAATATAGTTTTCTAAAGGAAATTGTTTCTTCATACATCTAACGAAAAAATCATTTTCTCAAACTTTTCTGGAAATCTAGCGACTTCACAATTTCCAGTAGGAAACCTATCGGCAACATCATTTTCTATGGGAAATCTATCGACAACATAACTTTCTATAGTAAATCTATCGACGAAATAATTTTCTGTAGGAAATCATACGACAGCATATTTTTCTATAAGAAATCTAGCTACAACATAATTTGCTGTAGGAAATCTATCGGCAACATCATTTTCTATAGGAAATCTATCGACAACATAATTTTCTATAGTAAATCTGTCGACGAAATAATTTTCTCTAGGAAATCAAACGACAATATATTTTTCTAAAGGAAATTTTTTTCTTCATACACCACGCGACCAAATCATTTTCTCGAACCTTTCTTGAAATATAGCGGCAACACAATTTATTGTAGTAATTCTAGCGGCAACATAATTTTCCAAATGAAATCTATCGAAAACATAATTCTCAATAGTAAATCTATCGACGAAATAATTTTCTGTAAGAAATCAAACGACAATATATTTTTCTAAAGGAAATTTTTTCTTCATACATCAAACAAAAAAATGTCATTTTCCTCAAACTTTTCTGGAAATCTAGCGACTTCACAATTTGCAGTAGGAATCACTATCGGCAACATAAGTTTCTATAGGTAATATATCGACAACAGAATTTTCTATAGTAAATCTTTCGACGAAATAATTTTTCTCTAGGAAATCAAACGACAATATTTTTCTAAAGGAAATTTTTTTCTCATACACCACGCGAACCAATCATTTTCTCGAACCTTCTAGAAATATAGCGGCAACACAATTTAATTGTAGTAATCTATCGCCAAACATAATTTTTCTATAAGAAATCTATCGAAAACATAATTCTCAATAGTAATCTGTCTACGAATAATTTCGGTAAGAAATCAAACACAATATTTTTTCTAAGAAATTTTTTCTTCATACATCTAACGAAAAATCATTTACTCAAACTTTCTGAAACTAGCTATTCACAATTTGCTCTGTAGGAAATCTGAATAAGCAACCATCATTGTTCTGTCGGAAATATTCGACTACGTAATTTTCATAGTAAATCTTCGACGAAAATAAGTTTCTGTGGAAACCAACGACAATATATTTTTCTATAGAAAATTGTTTTTCTCCATACATCTAGCGACAAATCAACTTTTCTAAAAATCTACCGACAACATAATTTGCTGTGGGAAATCTAGCGGCAACACAATTTATTGTAGTAAATCTAACGGCAACATCATTTTCTACAGGAAATCTATCGAAAACATAATTTTCTATAGTAAATCTGTCGACGAAATAATTTTCTGTAGGAAATCAAACGACAATATATTTTGCTATAGGAAATTTTTTCTTCATACATCTAACGAAAAAATCATTTTCATAAACTTTTCTGAAAATCTGGCGTCATCACAATTTGCAGTAGGAAATCTATCGGCAACATCATTTTCTGTCGGAAATATATCGACGACGTAATTTTCTATAGTAAATCTATCGACGAAATAAGTTTCTGTGGAAACCAAACGACAATATATTTTTCTATAGAAAATTTTTTTCTCCATATATCTAGCGACAAAATCAACTTTTCTAAAAATCTACCGACAACATAATTTTCTGTGGGAAATCTATCGGCAACATCATGTAAGCAAGTAAAACGAGAGACGGGCAGTCTACTGAAAGCCAGCGTAGAAGACGGTTGTGCACGCGGACAAAATAAATTTAAATGAACTATTTCTTTTGTTTTTTATATTTTTTGTGAATATATATATACATACAGTGAATTCTAAGAAACGGACTTTTCCTTTGTTTGTTTTTGATCTCTCTTACAGTTCAGAAGTGGGATAAATATCTATTGAAAAGTTCAAGAACAAAGAAAAGGGGAAGTGAACATATGTGTGTATACTTGTGTGTAATGTGTGGCATGATGTGTACGATCACATATGTTGCGCATATGTAAACAAAAGATGATGTACGACGACGCATCATAACGGGTAATGAGATCGCAATAAAAAAAAAGAAAAACAATATGTTGTAAAACACGAACGGTTAACGAAACGAAATAAAATGAAATGCGTAATGGGAAAAGAAAGAGTGATGGAAACTAGAAACTGCTGAAAGATAATAATTGAATATTGGATGAAAAAATTAACGGCTAACGAAACGACATGTATAAAAATCAGAAGAAAAAAAAACTATTGAAACGAAAATAGATACATAAAACTGTTTGTTGATGAAAAATTAACGGCTAACGAAACGGCACGAAAAAAAAAAAGATAAAAACGGTCAATATTGTGAAATTTAAAGAAAAATTATAAGAACAATAATAAATAAAAAACAAAACGGGAAATTTAACGATTAACGGAAAAAGAAAGAAAAGCGTAAATATATAGTGAAGAAAAAATAAATAAAACGACATAATGCCGGCAATAGCGTCCGTAAACAGTAAGTCAAAGGCACCCATGCGCAACGGATATAACGGCAAGACCAACCAAAAACCCCTTGAAAACGCGACTCAACCCACAAAAGAACGTAAACCGATTGTCTGCTTCAATTGCACAGAAATAGGTCATATATCCAGCGTATGTCCTAAGCCGCAGCGACGAACGAGATGCAAAGATTGTCAACGTGTCCATCCGAAAGGTTCACCTGAAAACTGCGGTAGAGCAAATGTTCGAAGCTCGAATTCAGTTCAAAAACACCCCACCGATAAACCGATTATGGTCAATGGAGTAAGTATGTTTGCGCTGATAGATACAGGTAGTGAGTGTAGCATGATAAAGAGATCGAAAGCCACTGAATTACTAGACGAAAGAAGAACATGCTGCGTACGTATAAGTGGAGTTTGCGGTGGTACTCGAATGTTAAGAGAATTGATCAAGGCGAAATTGGTTATCGATAATATTGAGCTACTTGTAGATTTGTATGTAGCCGACGACGACATATTTGCTCCCGACGTTATAATCGGCAATGACATCTTCGCTTGTAATAGGGTAAGTCTAGTATGCAACGATGATGGACCGAAGTTCGAGCACCGTACCGACCCAAAAACCGAAATCGGGACTCTGTCGGGCGGCGGTTTGACCGGCGTAAAACATGGCGAATTAGACGAAAAGACGCGTTCTACTTTATATGAACTTTTGAACGAAAACCGGTATGTTTTCGGGAGCGAACTTAATGAAATCGGTTTAACCAACGCAATCGAAATGAAAATTAACCTTTCAACCAATGTACCAATAACATCAAAACCGTACAGACTACCTGAGATGAAGAAGGCTTCGGTAAAGAAAATGATAAACGATCTTTTGGAGAATGGCATCATAGCAAAATCAACATCGGAGTATGCCAGCCCCATTGTAATCGTCAAGAAGAAAAACGGCAGCGATCGTTTATGCGTTGATTACCGTCGTCTAAACCAGCACATGGTGAAAGAAATCTACCCAACACCAAACATCGAAGAACGGCTGCAAGAAGTTTTAAAATTTACCTTGTTTACTGTTCTGGATCTTAACAGTGGGTATTACCAGATACCAATCGAAGAACATAGCCGGAAATATACAGCGTTTGTAACACCTGACGGGCTATATGAGTTTAATCGCATGCCGTTTGGGCTGAAAAACGCCCCGGCTGTTTTCCAACGGTTAATGGCGTTAATTCAGGAAAAAACTCATGACGGCGATATCATACATTATATGGATGATATTATAATTGGCAGTAATACCACAACGGGAATGTTAGAGAAAATGAAACGCGTCTTCAGCGTATTACGGGAGCTAAACCTAACTGTAAACTTCAGCAAATGCGAATTTTTGAAAAAGAGTGTCGAGTTCCTTGGTCATCAGATCCATAGCGGAGGTATGAGCCCAGGAGTAGTAAAGACGAAAGCCATTTCAGAATTTTTAATACCAACCAGCGTTAAAGAAGTGCGACAGTTTTTGGGCTTAAGCGGGTACTTTCGGAAATTCGTGCCTGGCTATGCCCTGATATCGGAACCAATTCGTAGCCTGCTGAAAAAGGATACAAAATTCCATTGGGGGACCGAACAAGAACATGCTTTTCGTACACTTAAGGAAAGTCTCGTTAAAAGCCCCGTGATAGTTGGCTATAAGTTAACCGCCGAACACCAAATACATACGGATGCAAGTTCAATTGGACTAGCAGGTGTGCTGTTGCAAAGCGAAAACGACGAGTGGAAACCAGTTGCGTTCTTTAGCAGATCAACGACGAGAGACGAGAGTAAATATCATAGTTACGAGTTGGAGACTCTAGCGGTTGTTGAAACTCTTGAACGCTTTCGACATTACGTATATGGAAAAAGTATTACTGTTATAACCGACTGTAGTGCCCTGAAGACAACAATGCAAAAGAAGGAACTAATACCACGAGTTGCCAGATGGTTGCTACGAATTCAGGATTTTGATATAAAAATAGAACATCGTTCTGGTCAGCGAATGCAACATGTGGATGCACTTAGCCGTGCCCCATATGAACCTCCAAGAGATATAGATACGGCATCGCTTAGAATTTCGAAAATAACCATTGACAAGGATGATCTTTTGTGCTCCATGCAATTGCAGGATAATAACATACTGCAAATCATCGAAAATGTGAAGGCTGGGGACAAAAACTTTTGTAACGACTACGTCATCAAAAATGGTAGATTATATCGCAAGGTCAATGACAAAATTCTATGGGTGGTGCCAAAGGCTGTGCGTTGTCGTATAATACAGGGTCAACACGATAACGCTGGTCATCTTGGCGTTGAGAAAACACTACTGAAACTACAGGAAAACTTCTGGTTCCCGCGGATGCGCAACGTGACTAAATCCTATATTAAATCATGTATAGAATGCGCATATAGTAAAACCAAGGGAGGAAAACAAGAGGGTATATACCATTATGACAAGATCGATCCTGTACCATTCCACAACGTCCATATGGACCATTTGGGCCCCTTTCCAAAAACCGTCAAGCGTAACGAACATATTCTCGTAATTATAGATGCATTCACAAAGTTCTCTATTATAAGAGCCGTCAAATCAACAGCAACAAAACACGTGATAGACGTTCTAAACGAAGTGAGCACATACTTTGGTATGCCGGCGAGAATAGTCACTGATCGAGGCACAGCGTTTACCTCGCGTGCGTTTGAACAATACTGTAGCGACAACGACATAAAGCATATTTTGAACGCCGTAAGAACACCGAGAGCAAACGGGCAAGTCGAACGAGCCAATAGGACCATACTATCAATGCTGTTACCATCAACCACGAGCGATAAACGTTGGGACGAGCAATTACGTCGAATTCAGTGGTCATTGAACTCTACAGTAAATAAGACAACGGGTAGAACACCGCAAGAGCTTTTATACGGATTCAAACCACGTGACATCCTCCAAAATAAACTTGTACTTGCCCTACACAGCAGCGAAACCACCAACGAAGAAGATCTACAAAAGCTGCGTTTGGATACAGCCAAACAAATTGAGAAACAGCGCGAAATAGCGAAGCAACGGTATGATGCCAGGCATGCTCAACCAACAGTGTATAAGGAAGGTGATCTTATCTTGGTGGAGAATGAACCAACAAGTACTGGTACGTCGAGGAAACTGGAGCCCCGTTATAAAGGTCCTTTTATTGTCACCAAAGCCCTCGGAAGGGACCGATATCTGATTGAAGATTTGCCAGGTTCTGCCCGTACTCAACGGCATTATAAATCGATTTATTCCTCCGATAAGATGAAGCCGTGGTGTAGCCTTCCGGTTAGCGATGACGAAAATGCCAGCGATGAGAGCGATTTCAGCGAATTTGAGATGAGCGGAGAAGGTGCCAATCGAGGACGATTGACTGACAGGATGGCCGAACTGTAAGCAAGTAAAACGAGAGACGGGCAGTCTACTGAAAGCCAGCGTAGAAGACGGTTGTGCACGCGGACAAAATAAATTTAAATGAATTATTTCTTTTGTTTTTTATATTTTTTGTGAATATATATATACATACAGTGAATTCTAAGAAACGGACTTTTCCTTTGTTTGTTTTTGATCTCTCTTACAATCATTTTCTATAGAAAATCTATTGACGTCGTAATTTTCTATAGTAAATCTATTGAGGAAATAATTTTCTATAGTAAATCTATCGACGAAATAATTTTCTGTAGGAAATCATACGACAGCATATCTTTCTATAAGAAAATTTTTTTCATAGATCTAGTGACAAACTCATTTTCTGGAACTTTTCTAGAAATCTAGCTACAACATAATTTTCTGTGGGAAATCCATCGGCAACATCATTTTCTATAGAAAATCTATTGACGTCGTAATTTTCTATAGTAAATCTATCGAGGAAATAATTTTCTATAGTAAATCTATCGACGAAATAATTTTCTGTAGGAAATCATACGACAGCATATCTTTCTATAAGAAAATTTTTTTCATAGATCTAGTGACAAACTCATTTTCTCGAACCTTTCTAGAAATCTAGCGACAACACAATTTATTAGAGTAAATCTAGCGGTAACATCATTTTCTATAGGAAATCTATCGAAAACATAATTTGCAATAGTAAATCTATCGACGAAATAATTTTCTGTAAGAAATTAAACGACAATATATTTTTCTAAAGGAAATTTTTTCTTCATACATCTAACGAAAAATCATTTTCTCAAACTTTACTGGAAATCTAGCAACAACATAATTTGCTGTAGGAAATCTATCGGCAACATCATTTGCTATAGGAAATCTATCGGCAACATAATTTTCTATAGTAAATCTATCGACGACATAATTTTCTATAGGAAATCAAACGACAATATATTTTTCTAAAGGAAATTTTTTTCTTCATACACCACGCGACCAAATCACTTTCTCGAACCTTTCTAGAAATCTAGCGACAACACAATTTATTAGAGTAAATCTAGCGGCAACATAATTTTCTATAAGAAATTTATCGAAAACATAATTCTATATTATAATAAATATTCATAAATAGTAAATCTATCGACGACATAATTTTCTATAGGAAATCAAACGACAATATATTTTTCTAAAGGAAATTTTTTTTTCATACACCACGCGACCAAATCACTTTCTCGAACCTTTCTAGAAATCTAGCGACAACACAATTTATTAGAGTAAATCTAGCGGTAACATCATTTTCTATAGGAAATCTATCGAAAACATAATTTGCAATAGTAAATCTATCGACGAAATAATTTTCTGTAAGAAATTAAACGACAATATATTTTTCTAAAGGAAATTTTTTCTTCATGCATTTAACGAAAAATCATTTTTTCAAACTTTTCTGGAAATCTAGCGACATCACAATTTGCAGTAGTAAATCTATCGGCAACATCATTTTCTGTCGGAAATATATCAACGACGTAATTTTCTATAGTAAATCTATCGACGAAATAATTTTCTGTGGAAACCAAACGACAATATATTTTTCTATAGAAAATTGTTTTCTCCATACATCTAGCGACAAAATCAACTTTTCTAAAAATCTACCGACAACATAATTTGCTGTGGGAAATCTATCGGCAACATCATTTTCTATAGAAAATCTATCGGCAACATCATTTTCTATAGAAAATCTATTGACATCTTAATTTTCTATAGCAAATCTATCGAGGAAATAATTTTCTATATTAAATCTATCGACGAAATAAGTTTCTGTAGGAAATCATATGACAGCATATTTTTCTATTAGAAATCTAGCTACAACATAATTTGCTGTAGGAAATCTATCGGCAACATCATTTTCTATAGGAAATCTATCGACAACATAATTTTCTATAGTAAATCTATCGACGAAATAATTTTCTCTAGGAAATCAAACGACAATATATTTTTCTAAAGGAAATTTTTTTCTTCATACACCACGCGACCAAATCATTTTCTCGAACCTTTCTTGAAATATAGCGGCAACACAATTTATTGTAGTAAATCTAGCGGCAACATAATTTTCTATAAGAAATCTATCGAAAACATAATTCTCAATAGTAAATCTATCGACGAAATAATTTTCTGTAAGAAATCAAACGACAATATATTTTTCTAAAGGAAATTTTTTCTTCATACATCTAACGAAAAAATCATTTTCTCAAACTTTTCTGGAAATCTAGCGACTTCACAATTTGCAGTAGGAAATCTATCGGCAACATCATTTTCTATAGGAAATCTATCGACGACATAATTTTCTATAGTAAATCTATCGACGAAATAATTTTCTCTAGGAAATCAAACGACAATATATTTTTCTATAAGAAATTTTTTTCTTCATACACCACGCGACCAAATCATTTTCTCGAACCTTTCTAGAAATCTAGCGGCAACACAATTTATTGTAGTAAATCTAGCGGCAACATCATTTTCTATAAGAAATTTATCGAAAACATAATTTTCTATAGAAAATCTATTGACATCTTAATTTTCTATAGTAAATCTGTCGACGAAATAATTTTCTGTAAGAAATCAAACGACAATATATTTTTCTAAAGAAATTTTTTTCTTCATACATCTAGCGACAAAATCAACTTTTCTAGAAATCTAGCGACCAAATCATTTTCTCGAACCTTTCTAGAAATCTAGCGGCAACACAATTTATTGTAGTAAATCTAGCGGCAACATAATTTTCTATAGAAAATCTATCGAAAACATAATTTTCTATAGTAAATCTATCGACGAAATAATTTTCTGTAGGAAATCAAACGACAATATATTTTTCTAAAGGAAATTTTTTCTTCATACATCTAACGAAAAAATCATTTTCTCAAACTTTTCTGGAAATCTAGCGACAACACAATTTGCTGTAGGAAATCTATCGGCAACATCATTTTCTATAGGAAATCTATCGACAACATAATTTTCTATAGTAAATCTATCGACGAAATAATTTTCTGTAGGAAATCAAACGACAATATATTTTTCTATAGGAAATTTTTTCTTCATACACCACGCGACCAAATCATTTTCTCGAACTTTTCTAGAAATCTAGCGACAACAAAATTTATTGTAGTAAATCTATCGGCAACATCATTTTCTATAGAAAATCTATCGAAAACATAATTTTCTATAGAAAATCTATCGAAAACATAATTCTCAATAGTAAATCTATCGACGAAATAATTTTCTGTAAGAAATCAAACGACAATATATTTTTCTAAAGGAAATTTTTTTCTTCATACACCACGCGACCAAATCATTTTCTCGAACCTTTCTAGAAATCTAGCGGCAACACAATTTATTGTAGTAAATCTAACGGCAACATCATTTTCTATAGGAAATCTATCGAAAACATAATTTTCTATAGTAAATCTATCGACGAAATAATTTTCTGTAGGAAATCAAACGACAATATATTTTGCTATAGGAAATTTTTTCTTCATACATCTAACGAAAAAATCATTTTCATAAACTTTTCTGAAAATCTAGCGTCATCACAATTTGCAGTAGGAAATCTATCGGCAACATCATTTTCTGTCGGAAATATATCGACGACGTAATTTTCTATAGTAAATCTATCGACGAAATAATTTTCTGTGGAAACCAAACGACAATATATTTTTCTATAGAAAATCTATTGACATCTTAATTTTCCATAGAAAATTTTTTTCTCCATACATCTAGCGACAAAATCAACTTTTCTAAAAATCTACCGACAACATAATTTGCTGTGGGAAATCTATCGGCAACATAATTTTCTATAGTAAATCTATCGACGAAATAATTTTCTATAGTAAATCTATCGAGGAAATAATTTTCTATAGTAATCTATCGACGAAATAATTTTCAATGGTAAATCTATTGGCGAAATAATTTTCTGTAAGAAATCAAACGACAATATATTTTTCTATAACAAATTTTTTTTCATAGATCTAGTGACAAAATCATTTTCTGGAACTTTTCTGGAAATCTAGCGACATCACAATTTGCAGTAGGAAATCTATCGGCAACATCATTTTCTGTCGGAAATATATCAACGACGTAATTTTCTATAGTAAATCTATCGACGAAATAATTTTCTGTGGAAACCAAACGACAATATATTTTTCTATAGAAAATTTTTTTCTCCATACATCTAGCGACAAAATCAACTTTTCTAAAAATCTACCGACAACATAATTTGCTGTGGGAAATCTATCGGCAACATCATTTTCTATAGGAAATCTATCGGCAACATCATTTTCTATAGAAAATCTATCGGCAACATCATTTTCTATAGAAAATCTATCGGCAACATCATTTTCTATAGAAAATCTATTGACATCTTAATTTTCTATAGCAAATCTATCGAGGAAATAATTTTCTATAGTAAATCTATCGACGAAATAATTTTCTGTAGGAAATCATACGACAGCATATTTTTCTATAAGAAATCTAGCTACAACATAATTTGCTGTAGGAAATCTATCGGCAACATCATTTTCTATAGGAAATCTATCGACAACATAATTTTCTATAGTAAATCTATCGACGAAATAATTTTCTCTAGGAAATCAAACGACAATATATTTTTCTAAAGGAAATTTTTTCTTCATACACCACGCGACCAAATCATTTTCTCGAACCTTTCTTGAAATATAGCGGCAACACAATTTATTGTAGTAAATCTAACGGCAACATCATTTTCTATAGGAAATCTATCGAAAACATAATTCTCAATAGTAAATCTATCGACGAAATAATTTTCTGTAGGAAATCAAACGACAATATATTTTTCTAAAGGAAATTTTTTCTTCATACATCTAACGAAAAAATCATTTTCTCAAACTTTTCTGGAAATCTAGCGACTTCACAATTTGCAGTAGGAAATCTATCGGCAACATCATTTTCTATAGGAAATCTATCGAAAACATAATTTTCTATAGTAAATCTATCGACGAAATAATTTTCTCTAGGAAATCAAACGACAATATATTTTTCTAAAGGAAATTTTTTTCTTCATACACCACGCGACCAAATCATTTTCTCGAACCTTTCTTGAAATATAGCGGCAACACAATTTATTGTAGTAAATCTAGCGGCAACATAATTTTCTATAAGAAATCTATCGAAAACATAATTTTCTATAGGAAATCTATCGACAACATAATTTTCTATAGTAAATCTATCGACGAAATAATTTTCTGTAAGAAATCAAACGACAATATATTTTCTAAAGGA
>CM025790.1:26146637-26162830 GCA_014635995.1 Sarcophaga peregrina
CGATATATTTCCGACAGAAAATGATGTTGCCTTATAGATTTCCTACTGCCAACTTGTGAAGTCGCTAGATTTCCAGAAAAGTTTGAGTAAATGATTTTTTCGTTAATTGTATGAAGGAAAAAGTTCCTTAGACAAATATATTGTCGTTTGATTTCTTACAGAAATTATTTCGCAATAGATTACTATTCAAAATTATGTTTTCGATAGATTTTCCTATAGAAAATGATGTTGCCGATAGATTTACTACAATAAATTGTGTTGTCGCCTAGATTTCTAGAAAAGTTTGAGAAAATGATTTTTTCGTTAGATGTATGAAGAAAAAATTTCCTATAGAAAATTATGTTTTCGATAGATTTCTTATAGAAAAATATGCTGTCGTATGATTTCCTACAGAAAATTATTTCGTCGATAGATTTACTATAGAAAATTATTTCCTCGATAGATTTACTATAGAAAATTAAGATGTCAATAGATTTTCTATAGAAAATGATGTTGCCGATAGATTTTCTATAGAAAATGATGTTGCCGATAGATTTCCCACAGCAAATTATGTTGTCGGTAGATTTTTAGAAAAGTTGATTTTGTCGCTAGATGTATGGAGAAAACAATTTTCTATAGAAAAATATATTGTCGTTTGGTTTCCACAGAAAATTATTTCGTCGATAGATTTACTATAGAAAATTATGTTGCCGATAGATTTCCTATAGAAAATGATGTTGCCGATAGATTTACTACAATAAATTGTGTTGTCGCTAGATTTCCAGAAAAGTTTGAGAAAATGATTTTTTCGTTAGATGTATGAAGAAAAAATTTCCTATAGAAAATTATGTTTTCGATAGATTTCTTATAGAAAAATATGCTGTCGTATGATTTCCTACAGAAAATTATTTCGTCGACAGATTTACTATAGAAAATTATTTCGTCGATAGATTACTATAGAAAATTATTTCCTCGATAGATTTACTATAGAAAATTATTTCCTCGATAGATTTACTATAGAAAATTACGTCGTCGATATATTTCCGACAGAAAATTATGTTGTCGATAGATTTTCTATAGAAAATGATGTTGCCGATAGATTTTCTATAGAAAATGATGTTGCCGATAGATTTCCCACAGCAAATTATGTTGTCGGTAGATTTTTAGAAAAGTTGATTTTGTCGCTAGATGTATGGAGAAAACAATTTTCTATGGAAAAATATATTGTCGTTTGATTTCCTACAGAAAATATTTCGTCGATAGATTTACTATAGAAAATTACGACGTCAATAGATTTTCTGCTAGAAAATGATGTGCCGATAGATTTTCTATAGAAAATGATGTTGCCGATAGATTTCCCACAGCAAATTATGATTGTCGGTAGATTTTTAGAAAAGTTGATTTTGTCGCTAGATGTATGGAGAAAACCAATTTTTATATATTGTCGTTTGGTTTCCACAGAAAATTATTTCGTCGATAGACTTACTATAGAAAATTACGTCGTCGATATATTTCCGACAGAAAATGATGTTGCCGATAGATTTCCTACTGCAAATTGTGATGACGCTAGATTTCAGAAAAGTTTATGAAAATGATTTTTTCGTTAGATGTATGAAGAAAAAATTTCCTATAGCAAAATATATTGTCGTTTGATTTCCTACAGAAAATTATTTCGTCGACAGATTTACTATAGAAATTAAGTTATGTGTCGATAGATTTCCCATAGAAAATTATGTTGTCGGTAGATTTTTAGAAAAGTAGATTTTGTCGCTAGATGTATGGAGAAAAAATTTTCTATGGAAAATATATTGTCGTTTGGTTTCCACAGAAAATTATTTCGTCGATAGATTTACTATAGAAAATTACGTCGTCGATATATTTCCGACAGAAAATGATGTTGCCGATAGATTTCCTACTGCAAATTGTGATGACGCTAGATTTTCAGAAAGTTATGAAAATGATTTTTTCGTTAGATGTATAAGAAAAAAATTTCCTATAGCAAAATATATTGTCGTTTGATTTCCTACAGAAAATTATTTCGTCGACAGATTTACTATAGAAAATTATGTTTTCGATAGATTTCCTGTAGAAAATGATGTTGCCGTTAGATTTACTACAATAAATTGTGTTGCCGCTAGATTTCCTACAGCAAATTATGTTGTAGCTAGATTTCTTATAGAAAAATATGCTGTCGTATGATTTCCTACAGAAAATTATTTCGTCGATAGATTTACTATAGAAAATTATTTCCTCGATAGATTTACTATAGAAAATTAAGATGTCAATAGATTTTCTATAGAAAATGATGTTGCCGATAGATTTTCTATAGAAAATGATGTTGCCGATAGATTTCCCACAGCAAATTATGTTGTCGGTAGATTTTTAGTAAAGTTGATTTTGTCGCTAGATGTATGGAGAAAACAATTTTCTATAGAAAAATATATTGTCGTTTGGTTTCCACAGAAAATTATTTCGTCGATAGATTTACTATAGAAAATTACGTCGTTGATATATTTCCGACAGAAAATGATGTTGCCGATAGATTTCCTACTGCAAATTGTGATGACGCTAGATTTTCAGAAAAGTTTATGAAAATGATTTTTTCGTTAGATGTATGAAGAAAAATTTCCTATAGCAAAATATATTGTCGTCTGATTTCCTACAGAAAATTATTTCGTCGACAGATTTACTATAGAAAATTATGTTTTCGATATATTTCCGACGGAAAATGATGTTGCCGATAGATTTCCTACTGCAAATTGTGAAGTTGCTAGATTTCCAGAAAGGTTCGAGAAAGTGATTTGGTCGCGTGGTGTATGAAGAAAAAAATTTCCTTTAGAAAAATATATTGTCGTTTGATTTCCTATAGAAAATTATGTCGTCGATAGATTTACTATAGAAAATTACGTCGTCGATATATTTCCGACAGAAAATGATGTTGCTTATAGATTTCCTACTGCAAATTGTGAAGTCGCTAGATTTCCAGAAAAGTTTGAGTAAATGATTTTTTCGTTAAATGTATGAAGAAAAAGTTTCCTTTAGAAAAATATATTGTCGTTTGATTTCTTACAGAAAATTATTTCGCCAATAGATTTACTATTCAAAATTATGTTTTCGATAGATTTCCTATAGAAAATGATGTTGCCGATAGATTTACTACAATAAATTGTGTTGTCGCTAGATTTCTAGAAAAGTTCCAGAAAATGATTTTGTCACTAGATCTATGAAAAAAAATTTCTTATAGAAAAATATGCTGTCGTATGATTTCCTACAGAAAATTATTTCCTCGATAGATTTGCTATAGAAAATTAAGATGTCAATAGATTTTCTGTAGAAAATGATGTTGCCGATAGATTTTCTATAGAAAATGATGTTGCCGATAGATTTCCCACAGCAAATTATATTGTCGGTAGATTTTTAGAAAAGTTGATTTTGTCGCTAGATGTATGGAGAAAACAATTTTCTATAGAAAAATATATTGTCGTTTGGTTTCCACAGAAAATTATTTCGTCGATAGACTTACTATAGAAAATTACGTCGTTGATATATTTCCGACAGAAAATGATGTTGCCGATAGATTTCCTACTGCAAATTGTGATGACGCTAGATTTTCAGAAAAGTTTATGAAAATGATTTTTTCGTTAGATGTATGAAGAAACAATTTCCTATAGCAAAATATATTGTCGTTTGATTTCCTACAGAAAATTATTTCGTCGATAGATTTACTATAGAAAGTTATGTTGTCGATAGATTTCCCATAGAAAATGATGTTGCCGATAGATTTCCTACTGGAAATTGTGAAGTCGCTAGATTTCCAGAAAAGTTTGAGAAAATGATTTTTTCGTTAGATGTATGAAGAAACAATTTCCTTTAGAAAACTATATTGTCGTTTGATTTCTTACAGAAAATTATTTCGTCGATAGATTTACTATTGAAAATTAGGTTTTCGATTGTTTTCTTATAGAAAAGTGATGTTGCCGCTAGATTTACTACAATAAATTGTGTTGTCGCTAGATTTCTAGAAAAGTTCCAGATAATGATTTTGTCACTAGATCTATGAAAAAAATTTCTTATAGAAAAATATGCTGTCGTATGATTTCCTACAGAAAATTATTTCGTCGATAGATTTACTATAGAAAATTATTTCCTCGATAGATTTACTATAGAAAATTAAGATGTCAATAGATTTTCTATAGAAAATGATGTTGCCGATAGATTTTCTATAGAAAATGAATATTGCCGATAGATTTCCCGCAGCAAATTATGTTGTCGGTAGATTTTTAGTAAAGTTAATTTTGTCGCTGGATGTATGGAGAAAACAATTTTCTATAGAAAAATATATTGTCGTTTGGTTTCCACAGAAAATTATTTCGTCGATAGATTTACTATAGAAAATTACGTCGTTGATATATTTCCGACAGAAAATGATGTTGCCGATAGATTTGCCTACTGCAAATTGTGATGACGCTAGATTTTCAGAAAAGTTTATGAAAATGATTTTTTCGTTAGATGTATGAAGAAAAAATTTCCTATAGCAAAATATATTGTCGTCTGATTTCCTACAGAAAATTATTTCGTCGACAGATTTACTATAGAAAATAATGTTTTCGATATATTTCCGACGGAAAATGATGTTGCCGATAGATTTCCTACTGCAAATTGTGAAGTCGCTAGATTTCCAGAAAGGTTCGAGAAAGTGATTTGGTCGCGTGGTGTATGAAGAAAAAAATTTCCTTTAGAAAAATATATTGTCGTTTGATTTCCTATAGAAAATTATGTCGTCGATAGATTTACTATAGGAAATTACGTCGTCGATATATTTCCGACAGAAAATGATGTTGCTTATTGATTTCCTACTGCAAATTGTGAAGTCGCTAGATTTCCAGAAAAGTTTGAATAAATGATTTTTTCGTTAAATGTATGAAGAAAAAATTTCCTTTAGAAAAATATATTGTCGTTTGATTTCTTACAGAAAATTATTTCGCCAATAGATTTACTATTGAAAATTATGTTTTCGATAGATTTCCTATAGAAAATGATATTGCCGATAGATTTACTACAATAAATTGTGTTGTCGCTAGATTTCTAGAAAAGTTCCAGAAAATGATTTTGTCACTAGATCTATGAAAAAAAATTTCTTATAGAAAAATATGCTGTCGTATGATTTCCTACAGAAAATTATTTCGTCGATAGATTTACTATAGAAAATTAAGATGTCAATAGATTTTCTATAGAAAATGATGTTGCCGATAGATTTTCTATAGAAAATGATGTTGCCGATAGATTTCCCACAGCAAATTATATTGTCGGTAGATTTTTAGAAAAGTTGATTTTGTCGCTAGATGTATGGAGAAACCAATTTTTATATATTGTCGTTTGGTTTCCACAGAAAATTATTTCGTCGATAGACTTACTATAGAAAATTACGTCGTTGATATATTTCCGACAGAAAATGATGTTGCCGATAGATTTCCTACTGCAAATTGTGATGACGCTAGATTTTCAGAAAAGTTTATGAAAATGATTTTTTCGTTAGATGTATGAAGAAAAAATTTCCTATAGCAAAATATATTGTCGTCTGATTTCCTACAGAAAATTATTTCGTCGATAGATTTACTATAGAAAATTATGTTTTCGATATATTTCCGACGGAAAATGATGTTGCCGATAGATTTCCTACTGCAAATTGTGAAGTCGCTAGATTTCCAGAAAAGTTTAGAAAATGATTTTTCGTTAGATGTATGAAGAAAAAATTTCCTTAGAAAAATATATTGTCGTTTAATTTCTTACAGAAATTATTTCGTCGATAGATTTACTATTGAAAATTATGTTTTCGATAGATTTCCTATAGAAAATGATGTTGCCGCTAGATTTACTACAATAAATTGTGTTGCCGCTAGATTTCCCACAGAAAATTATGTTGCCGATAGATTTACTATAGAAAATTATGTTGCCGATAGATTTTCTATAGAAAAATATATTGTCGTTTGATTTCCTATAGAAAATTATGTTTTCGATAGATTTCCTACTGCAAATTGTGAAGTCGCTAGATTTCCAGAAAAGTTTGAGAAAATGATTTTTTCGTTAGATGTATGAAGAAAAAATTTCCTTTAGAAAAATATATTGTCGTTTGATTTCTACAGAAAATTATTTCGTCGATAGATTTACTATAGAAAATTATTTCCTCGATAGATTTACTATAGAAAATTATGTTGTCGATAGATTTTCTATAGAAAATGATGTTGCCGATAGATTTTCTATAGAAAAATATATTGTCGTTTGATTTCCACAGAAAATTATGTTGCCGATAGATTTCCCACAGCAAATTATGTTGTCGATAGATTTCCTACTGCAAATTGTGATGACGCTAGTTTAGAAAAGTTGATTTTGTCGCTAGATGTATGGAGAAAACAATTTTCTATAGAAAAATATATTGTCGTTTGGTTTCCACAGAAAATTATTTCGTCGATAGATTTACTATAGAAAATTACGTCGTTGATATATTTCCGACAGAAAATGATGTTGCCGATAGATTTGCTACTGCAAATTGTGATGACGCTAGATTTTCAGAAAAGTTTATGAAAATGATTTTTTCGTTAGATGTATGAAGAAAAAATTTCCTATAGCAAAATATATTGTCGTCTGATTTCCTACAGAAAATTATTTCGTCGACAGATTTACTATAGAAAATTATGTTTTCGATATATTTCCGACGGAAAAGGATGTTGCCGATAGATTTCCTACTGCAAATTGTGAAGTCGCTAGATTTCCAGAAAGGTTCGAGAAAGTGATTTGGTCGCGTGGTGTATGAAGAAAAAAATTTCCTTTAGAAAAATATATTGTCGTTTGATTTCCTATAGAAAATTATGTCGTCGATAGATTTACTATAGAAAATTACGTCGTCGATATATTTCCGACAGAAAATGATGTTGCTTATAGATTTCCTACTGCAAATTGTGAAGTCGCTAGATTTCCAGAAAAGTTTGAGTAAATGATTTTTTCGTTAAATGTATGAAGAAAAAGTTTCCTTTAGAAAAATATATTGTCGTTTGATTTCTTACAGAAAATTATTTCGCCAATAGATTTACTATTGAAAATTATGTTTTCGATAGATTTCCTATAGAAAATTATGTTGCCGATAGATTTACTACAATAAATTGTGTTGTCGCCAGATTTCTAGAAAAGTTCCAGAAAATGATTTTGTCACTAGATCTATGAAAAAAAATTTCTTATAGAAAAATATGCTGTCGTATGATTTCCTACAGAAAATTATTTCCTCGATAGATTTGCTATAGAAAATTAAGATGTCAATAGATTTTCTGTAGAAAATGATGTTGCCGATAGATTTTCTATAGAAAATGATGTTGCCGATAGATTTCCCACAGCAAATTATATTGTCGGTAGATTTTTAGAAAAGTTGATTTTGTCGCTAGATGTATGGAGAAAACAATTTTCTATAGAAAAATATATTGTCGTTTGGTTTCCACAGAAAATTATTTCGTCGATAGACTTACTATAGAAAATTACGTCGTTGATATATTTCCGACAGAAAACGATGTTGCCGATAGATTTCCTACTGCAAATTGTGATGACGCTAGATTTTCAGAAAAGTTTATGAAAATGATTTTTTCGTTAGATGTATGAAGAAACAATTTCCTATAGCAAAATATATTGTCGTTTGATTTCCTACAGAAAATTATTTCGTCGATAGATTTACTATAGAAAATTATGTTTTCGATATATTTCCGACGGAAAATGATGTTGCCGATAGATTTCCTACTGCAAATTGTGAAGTCGCTAGATTTCCAGAAAAGTTTGAGAAAATGATTTTGTCGCTAGATGTATGAAGAAAAAAATTTCTTATAGAAAAATATATTGTCGTTTGATTTCCTACAGAAAATTATTTCGTCGATAGATTTACTATAGAAAATTATTTCCTCGATAGATTTACTATAGAAAATTATGTCGTCGATAGATTTTCTATAGAAAATGATGTTGCCGATAGATTTTCTATAGAAAATTATTTCGTCGATAGATTTCCTATAGAAAATTATGTTGTCGGTAGATTTTTAGAAAAGTTGATTTTGTCGCTAGATGTATGGAGAAAACAATTTTCTATAGAAAAATATATTGTCGTTTGATTTCTACAGAAAATTATTTCGTCGATAGATTTACTATAGAAAATTATGTTTTCGATAGATTTCCTATAGAAAATGATGTTGCCGTTAGATTTACTACAATAAATTGTGTTGCCGCTAGATTTCCCACAGCAAATTATGTTGTCGGTAGATTTTTAGAAAAGTTGATTTTGTCGCTAGATGTATGGAGAAAACAATTTTCTATAGAAAAATATATTGTCGTTTGATTTCCTACAGAAAATTATTTCGTCGATAGATTTACTATAGAAAATTATGTTGTCGATAGATTTCCTATAGAAAATGATGTTGCCGATAGATTTCCTATAGAAAATGATGTTGCCGATAGATTTCCTACTGCAAATTGTGATGACGCTAGATTTTCAGAAAAGTTTATGAAAATGATTTTTTCGTTAGATGTATGAAGAAAAAATTTCCTATAGCAAAATATATTGTCGTTTGATTTCCTACAGAAAATTATTTCGTCGATAGATTTACTATAGAAAATTATGTTTTCGATAGATTTCCTATAGAAAATGATGTTGCCGATAGATTTCCTACTGCAAATTGTGATGTCGCTAGATTTCAATGAATTAGATGTAATAAGAGTTCATGTTGCCAACGAACGAACGGTTTGATATTAGAAATTTTGGAGGATGATAAGAACAATTCTAAATTAACTTTAGAAAATGAACAATCTAAAACGCTTTAGAATTACATTTGGCGCCCGAGCAGGGACATTGTGAATTTAAAAAAAAAAAAACTTTTTTGATAATTTATTTCAAATTACTGTGGAAATGATTATTAATCTTATAATAATAAAAAAAAAAAAGAAGATTAGTTTATCTCAGCTCGTTAAAAAAGACCAAAATTCGCGCGACGTTTTATAAGTTATTTAAAACCAATATATGCGCGAGTGCAAGTTTTATGTTATATAAACCATTAAACATATAAAATCAAATTTAAAAAAATATATATAAACAAACAATTAGAAATATACATACATATATGTTGTTTAGTGGTGCAAATTAAACAAAACATAAAATAAACATAGATAAAACATACAAAAATACCAAGTTATACAAAAAAAAAATATTGAAAAATATACATACTATGTAACAGAAAAATACATATAACAAAAAGTGTTACTAAAAAATTAAAAAAAAAAAAATACAGTGTAAAACATACCCTACATATAATTGGTTAGTGGTGTTAAATAAAACATAAAAACAAAAATAGAAAATAAAATAAAATTAAAAATAACATATCATTTTACATAAAACAAAAAAAAAAAATAAATAAGAAAAATACATAGAGTGAATTTGGAAAATTAAAATATAAAAGAAAATATATAAATACAAAACAAAGTATACATTACATATATATAAAATATACAGTGTAGTGCAATTCCAAAAAAACAAACATACCACATATTTCACATCTCATCATCATACCATCATCCCATCATTCCACCAAGCCATATCCATCTGTAACCAACAAATCAACCCGCAACCTATCATTTGAAGAATTGGACAAGGAAAGAAGGATGCCCCGTTGCCAATGTATATTGTGCAAAAAGGAACGTACTTCTGAAACTAACTCAGAAACCGAGGTAACAAGTATAAAATATATTTGTGTTGTTTTCCTTAAATTTGTAAGTTAATCAAATTTAAGAGGTTTTTGCAAGCTATTCAAAAACTGTTTAACGCTTTCGAGTTGAACACAAATAATATATTTTATACTTGCAAGTTTTTCAAATTTATTCATTTATTAATTTTGAAATTGAATTTTATGATACATACCACCCTTATTATTGGTGTAAGTCGCGAGTGTTGTTGTTGTTTTACACAATTGCGTTCGTTTGTTATTAACCGCGACGGTAATTATTAAAATTGTTTGCATATTTATTAATTTTTTTCATCGGTATTTTTCCTTTTAACGTTTTGTATTTTGTAAAAAATTTACATACGATATTATTCGCGAATTTTATTATTAACTTTAACCAAATTATATTTCTCATCTCATTTGTTATTGTTTATCTATTCGCTGAATGCAAATTGCATATGATCAGTGTTCTATTCCGTCGTTCCCTTACCATACGGTATATACATTTCACAGCGGTTTATATTATATACATTGCACAGCTGTTCACAGTGGGACCATTCACACTGTCTACGAAATTTAATTTCAGAAAACATTTCGGTACAATTTTATTTAATTGTTGTTTTTCGACTTGATAAATATTTATCAAAGGCTGTGTAGTGATTCGAAATATATTGTTACTGGATTATTTTATAACCAGCGGGAGATTTTCATTGAAGTTCTAGTCCAAAGCAAATCCTTCGTCCTTTGGGAATTTCATTTAACCAATAAATTAATTTGGTTACATTCGATTTGCTTTGAGTTCATAAATTAATTGAGCATGACCAGCAGAAAGAGACAAGACTCTCCCTCCAAATCGGATAGTTTGGAGAAATTACTTACGAAGAAAGCTAAGGTTGTTGAACACATAATTCGAATTCGTCAATCCATTTTGGAGAAGACAATTTCATTTAATCCAATCGAACTGGAATGTCGATTGGACATCTTGAAAGGCTATATTGACCAAGCTATGAAGCTCCAGTCCGATGTGGATAATTTAGATCCCGAAAATGATGACAGAGCTCAGCTTGAAGACATTTGTGTGACCACCAAATCATTATTTTTGAGCCTCCTATCTAAGAATAGGCAATCAAATGTGCCAGAGATGTCCTTCCTTGGGCAACCACATCAGTCGAGGCTTCCAAACATGAAACTCCCCAAATTTAGCGGAAAATATTCCGATTATAAAAATTTTATGAGTTTGTTTGAGAACTTGGTCCACAATGATCCGACGTTGACAGACATTGAAAAATTCAATCATCTGATATCATGCTTGTCCGATGAAGCTTTGGGTACGGTAAAAGCCTTCCAGATTACAGAAGCAAATTATCCCAAAGCAATAGCAAGTTTGAAAAAGGTTTATGACAACGAATGTCTTATATTTTTTGACAATATACGAAAACTTTTTGATTTGCCACAAATCACTAAACCTTCAGCTATTGCTTTGCGAAGCATGATAGATACGGTATCCGCAATATATGACTCTTTATTGTCAATTGGTGATGATAAAAAGATAACGAATGCCATTCTCATACATTTAGTGATGTCAAAGGTTGATCCAGTCACCAAATCGAAATGGGAAGAGCAACTTGACTTCGAGAAACTTCCACTTTGGTCTGACTGTGAATCCGCCTTGAACAAACGATATCAGCACATTGCGGCTGATGAGTCTTCAGGTTCAAGGCCGAGGTTCGATAATCATAGAACTGAACATTTTTTGAGAAGAAATAACAAAGCTTCACTAAATGTATCGAAATCCAAACCGTCTGCTGACAAGTGTCTATTTTGTAAATCTGTTCACCATAGTATAAGCAATTGCCCTTCTTTCACTGCTGAGCCAGTAAGTCGAAGATTTGACTTCATAAAATCTGTGCCAGCCTGTATAAATTGTCTAAAAAGGGGACACACAGTAGCAAAGTGTACATCATCGAAGTGCAGAATTTGTGGTAGCTCCCACAATTCATTGTTGCACAAGTACACCACAAGCGCAAGTGCATCTAATAACTACACTGAACAATCATCTGCTTCACATGGATCAGTGAATTATTCTTCGTCCGATGAGAGAGTTATTCTCGCAACGGCAGTAGTCAGTGTAAGAAGTAGCTCTGGTAAATTGGTACCAGCGAGAGCACTTTTGGATTCCGGATCACAACCGAATTTGATAACCGAGGAACTTGCGCAGCTACTTAGATTGAGAAGAGAAGGAGGCAGACTGAATTTAACTGGCATTAGTGAAACAAATTCACTCTCGAAATCGAGCGTCAATTTAACTGTCACGTCGAGGGTTAACTCTACCCAATTCGCTGCGAAATTTTGGGTATTGAGTTCGATAACCAATTTCCAACCTGATAGCGTTATAAATACAACCGGTTTCCACATTCCTGGCAATATTAAGTTGGCTGATCCGTACTTTTACGAACCACGGAAGATTGACTTGCTTATTGGAGCAGAAATCTTTTTCGAATTAATGTGTGTCGGCCAGATAAAATCTGGCCCGAGCCTTCCAATCCTTCAAAAGACTTCACTTGGTTGGATTGTCACTGGAAAGTACAACCAATCAAAGGGCTCCATTAACAATAGCGTGTGTCATTTAAGTACAGCAATGGAAAGTGAGAGCAATATTGATTCGATAGTCAGGAAGTTCTGGGAACTAGAGGAGCTTCCGAATGAATCAATAAGAATTTATTCAGAGGAACAGCAACAGTGTGAGGAGAAGTTTAGAAATTCGATACGACGTTTAGCGTCAGGACGATTTGTAGTCTCACTTCCTTTCAAGTCTGATGCAAAAGTGTTAGGTTCTTCGTTCGAAGTCGCGAAAAGACGATTTCTTTCATTGGAACGGAGACTGTCCAAGGACGACACGATGAGACAAATGTATCATGATTTTATGAAAGAGTATTTCAATTTAGGGCATATGTCACTTTTGGACAATATGCCAGATTCTCCTCACTATTTCATCCCCCATCAATGTGTTCTGCGGCCTCAAAGTACTACTACTAAACTGAGAGTAGTTTTCGACGCTTCGTGTAAAACGTCTTCTTATGTTTCATTGAACGATCTGCTAATGGTTGGTCCTACCATTCAGGAGGAACTATATTCTACCCTCATCCGTTTTCGCCTTCATCGCTACGTAATCACTGCAGATATCGAAAAAATGTATCGTCAAGTTCTGATCGACGAGAATGACAGAAATTTTCAATTAATCCTTTGGAGACAAAATCCGTCTGACAGTTTACAAGTGTTTCGATTAAACACTGTAACTTACGGCACTGCATCTGCTCCTTTTCTGGCTATAAGATGTCTACTTGAATTGAGCGATTTGTACAAAGAGACTTTGCCTATTGGTTCAAAAGTTGTTCGCAGTGACTTTTACGTTGATGATTTGTTGACCGGTGGTGAAAGCTACGAAGATCTGATTACAATTCGTAATCAAGTCACTGAGATCTTAAGTTCAGCAGGTTTTAACCTTGCGAAATGGTTCTCTAATCACCCTGACTTTATTAATACTCTACAAAGTGAGAAACTATTGCATAGCGATTCGGATTCTGCTAAGGCTCTGGGCTTACATTGGAGTCCGAAGAATGATTCATTAAAGTTTCATTTGGAAAATTCTTTCAAAGATTTGAAAGCAACGAAAAGAAACATATTATCGGTTTCTTCTCGATTATTTGATCCTCTCGGACTGTTATGCCCTATTGGTATAAAATCCAAGATCTTATTACAAGAACTTTGGATTCAGAAGCTTGACTGGGATGAATCGATTCCCATGAATCTTGATACTTCATGGGAAAATCTCAAATCTAATTTAATGGAGATCGATTCAATAACAATCCCAAGATTCGTCCAAACAACTTCCACTGCAAACATCCAAATACATGGATTTGCTGATGCCTCAATGCGAGCATATGGGTGTTGCATTTATATTAGAAGTTTCGAATCTGGCAAAGTTACTGTCAGATTACTTACCGGAAAATCTAAAGTTGCTCCACTCAAGACAAAATCTCTTCCGAGACTTGAGCTGTGTGCTGCACACCTATTGGCAAAGTTGTGGACTCGAATTAAGCTAATGTTGGAGTTCAGCATTGATCAGGTTTATTTCTGGACGGATTCGGAGATAACTTTACACTGGGTAAAGACCCATCCATCCTCCCTTGCTACTTTCGTATCGAATAGAGTAGCCGAGATCCAGGAATGGTCGGAGAATATTTCGTGGCGACATGTGCCAACTGACCACAATCCGGCTGACATAGTTTCTCGAGGATGCGACGTCCAGGAATTGAAGCAATCAATCTGGTTTGAAGGACCGTCATTCTTATTAGATGACTGTTCTTCTTGGCCTGTTAACAGACATTTCGAGTTAACAGAGAACCAAATACTATTGGAAAAGAGAAGAACAAATGTATTTCTTGCAGTAGAGGATCCCCAAAATTGCTTGTTGGATCTTATGGAAAAGTATTCCTCGTACAAAAAACTGTTACGAGTCACTGCGTTTGCACTCAGATTTGTCAACATCCTGAAAAAACGTAGGGTTGAGAAAAATTGTCCACCTACTGCAATCGAATTGAAGTGGGCCTTCTTTCGACTTGTGGAAACTATCCAGAAATCTACTTTTTCTGAGGAGATTTCTAAATTACAGAAATCTCTGCCCTTACCGTCAAACATACAGAGACTTACACCTTTCGTACATACCTTCAATGAGGAAGGACGGAAATTTTCACTATTAAGGGTAGGTGGGAGGTTGCTTAATGCAAAATTGCCATATGATGCAAAATTCCCACTGCTGCTACCGAAGAAAAATAACTTTGTCACACTTTATTTGCGACACCTCCATTTCGAGAATTGCCATGCCGGCACAAAAGCACTCATTGCTCTCGCTAGGGAGAGAATCTGGCTAATTAACGCCAAGGAAGAGTGCAGTAGAGTTGTTCGCAAGTGTGTACATTGTTTCCGCTATAAACCAAGACTTATGTCCCAAATAATGGGAAACTTGCCCACTAATAGAGTGAGAGCTACACGGCCATTTCTTATCGTCGGTGTAGACTTTTGTGGTCCCGTTAATGTTTCATTAAAAATTCGCGGTCGACCACCATTGAAAATGTATATAGCGGTCTTCGTGTGTTTCACATCAAAAGCTGTGCATTTAGAATTAGTGTCTGATCTATCGACTGATTCCTTTCTATTATCTTTCAAAAGGTTTCGCTGCCAGAAGAGGTCTTCCGCAAGAGGTACTATGCGACAACGCGACGAATTTCGATAGGAGCCCACAACGTCCTCAAGCAGTTGCAGCAAGCGTTCGACAAGAGTCGACAGGCCGTCGAGTCGTACGCAGCGTCGTCCGGGGTGAAGTTCAGCTTCATACCACCTCGGGCGCCGCACTTCGGCGGACTGTGGGAAGCCGCTGTCAAGCAAGCGAAGTTCCTACTTCTGCGAGCTGTGGGCAACCTGGCGCTCACGCAAGAAGAAATGGTAACAATGCTCGCAGAAGTAGAGGCGGTGCTCAACAGTCGTCCAATCGCACCGCTGTCTCCAGACCCCAACGACGGAGAAGCCTTGACACCAGCGCATCTACTTATAGGCGAGGGTCTGCGTTCGCTGCCGCCAGAATCCGCAGAAGGCGCCAAAGACAAAGAGATGAGGTTATGCAAGCGTTGGCGTCTGCTCTGCAATCTCAGGCAAACATTCTGGCAGGCCTGGTCTCGGGACTACATCCTCGGTCTGCAGAGCAAAACGAAGTGGCACCAAGGAATGCCCAACCTAGAAGAGGGGCAAGTAGTAATTGTCCACGAAGACAATCGCCCGCCACAGCAATGGTTGACCGGGAGGGTCGTGGCCGTAATCAAAGGCGAAGACGGCAAGGTCCGAGTGGCGGAGGTACGAACCCGAAACGGCATCTATAAACGCCCGGTCCATAAATTGGCACCTCTGCCGTATGATTGAAGACTTCAGTCCTTCAATGGGGCCGGAATGTTGGGGCACATCAACATCAATAAAATTATTTACTAACAAATACTTAATATGCATATAGAATATAATAATAATAAAATGAATTTAAAATAATTAATAATACAAATATAAAAATGAATTACTACCCTAATATAACAGAATAAGAATAATAATACATATACAAATAGCGTTAAGGTCATTGAATAAATAATGTAGTACATAAGTGGTTCAAGGCCAGCTAAAGCAACGGAGTTGCTGAATGTCCTTGAACCGTTAGAATTAAGATATAATAATGTGTTAGAATTAAGAATTAAGATGAAATAATAAAATAAAGAGTTCAGTTGCTATACAACATTGATCGACATCGGTTTGATTATTTTAATTCGATAATTTTGGTCTATTCTTTTCGCGAGTGATTTAATTTAAATTCATAGTTCCCTAAATTAACTTTAATTATAAATTAATTAATTAAGAACAATTCTAAAAACGCTTAGA